>OY720449.1:12261059-12500942 GCA_963082715.1 Harpalus rubripes | reverse complement strand
AAGTTTGGAACACGACGCGAAGCGGAGTGATCCAAACCTTCGAACAAAATAAAATCACTTTTAACACGTATATCATACACTATTTTTTCTACAAACACTATTTTTTAATTTAAATTTGCATTTCTAATAATTTTTTGACATTCACTATTAATACTAGTGTCAAAAATAACAATGATTTGTCACTTTTAACCTGATGTCATAAAATTACATTTTTAACGCTAAAAACAAACATTAAAAAGCCCACTTTTAATAGATTTGTAGAAAATATTATATTGTGTTATTAGGAGTAAAAGTGATACTTTGTGTGACGAGCATGGAAGTTTGCACGACGAGCGAAGCGAGTCTGACAATTGCATGCGAGGCACATAAAGACACTTTTATTCCGAATGACACATTAAATTTTTTTTTCAAACGCACTACTTTTCTTTTTATTCGCTAATTCTATGTAGTTTCTATGGATATTTATTTATTTTATTTCTACGCCGCCGGAGTAGAAATAGCTAATTTCTACGCCGCCGGAGTAGAAATAGCTAATTTCTACTCCGCCGGCGTAGAAATTTCCAGCGGCGTAGAAATTAAACTTCTACCTTGTGAAACAAGTCATAAAAATGCCATTTCTACGCCGTTTGAAAAAAAATATATTTATTATATTTGTCTGTCACAAAATACAGAAGTCTATTTTGTGCCATTTAAAGTTCTAAATATTTGGCGTCGGTCGGGATCGATCCCGGTTCCCCAAATTCGCGACTAGGCACTCAGGCACGCAGCCACAAGGTGAAAATATTGGAAATTATTAAGAAACAAGTGAAAAAATTTATTACAAATTATCATTTGTTTATTTTGATTCTATATCTATTCATTATGTTCTCAAAATTATTCTTAAACAATTATTTTCGGGTTAGTTAAATTACTACTATATCTACGTTACAGTTGTCTTTGACACAATCCAAAAAAATGGTTTAATATGCTTTTGAAGTAAATAAATTGAAAAAATGAATAAAACTGAAACAAATACTATTCGAAATATGCAAATGATTATCTGTAAAAGTTTTCTTCATTTATTTCTTAATAATTTTTAATTTTTTCTCCCCAATAAATTAATAATTCATCTCTTATTCAAGTTTAAAACAAAAGAATGTAGACTTGTTATATCAATGAAAAGCCTATAAAATAAGCAAAAAACGAGACTATTTTCAACATAGTTTCCCATTTAAAAAATCATAAGTTTGTGTTATATCTCGAGAATTATTAAGTTTTAAAAAAATCTAATTGCGCCATTTTATTCGCTCTAAAACACGGTAAAATTTTTGTAAAAACAATTTTTCTCGAACTATCGTAATAAATAAGATATGATATATTTTCAAAATGAGCGAAAAACGAGTTTTTGCCTGTAGCTCAGAAACAAAAGAAGATCGAATATTCCTGTGGTGCCTATTAAACTTTTCTTACCTTAAGAAAACATCGAAAATGAGACACCTGTACATTAACAAATTTGAAATTTCAATGATACTCAGTTCGAGTTTGGAAAACAAATTATTAATTATTTCTTGTCTGATCTTTCGCAATTATATTGAATTATTTCAAATATTGTCATTTCATTATTTCAAATTTTTCTTGTAAATACATTGTATTTATTCTTGTTTTTGAAAATAATCCTCTGTAATTGGGAACATGTTCTGTTCCTGTTGAGTTATTACTAATAATTAAATAAATAAATATATAAATAAATAAATAATCCGAAAATAAGTGGACTAATTTGGTGTTTTTACTATCAACTTTTACATTTTTATTTATGTGTATTAATATTAATTCTTACCAGTTCAGCAACGTATATAAGAACATGGATAGATTCTTGACTTCTTTCCTTTAAGGCTTTGGCCTCTGCTAGAGTCCTCTTTGTCAATCTCCGCTGCAACTTTCTGGAAAATCGGTCCACGTGATGAATTGTCTGCAATGCTGGTAAAGCAGACAAGTCTGCTGTCCTGGCTCGGCTAGATTCTACTTCTACAAGACATTTATTAGTATCGCTTTGTAACTATGATTCTATCGGGTCTTGGAACTTTCACCGTGGAAAATTCACCGCACACAATTTACCGCGGAAGGTTTACCGCACACAATAACTATAAGAAAATGTCTGAATGGTGCTAAGGACTGTTTTTATTAAAGTCCGTTCGCTGTAAGAATATGCCAGGCACGTCATGAATACGCCATTACTTTGTGACTGCGCAGTAGTCAAAATTAGCGCTTCCCCTTAGCAACGAGCAACTTTGCATCGAAATGGGACGCTAACTCTATTCTGTTAGTCATGCCACTGTTTGTTGATGGGCGTGTCTAAAATATTTTCGCGCACACAAACGATGACGTCCTGAGCACATTCTTACAGCGAACTGATTCTACAATAATATAGGGTAAACCAATGATACTAAAACAGTGGTTTTCTTTGTAAAATTGGATGTTTTTGTGGAAACAATTTGCTAAACCGTTGCACTGGCGATCCGCCGGAAACCAATCATGCCGCTTCCCTCTGTGTCGGTTCCCATCGATGCGTAATAGTACACAATCCCTAACTTTTCATGGACGGCAAGAACTACATTAACCGTGGTTTTAACTGGTTGAAGGGGGGGCTGGAATTTAATGTTAATTTAAATTAGTTCCGTTGTATTTTACGTGGTAAGTTGTGGGCGGTGAATTTACTTGATCCCGATTCTATCTTACCATCTAGAGCCTGGTCAGCAGCATCAGGAAGATATCTGTCCACGTACATGTCAGCAACACTTAACGCATCATCTAATTTGTGAGCTGCAAAAGAGGTATATTTGCTCTCGAGAACGGAGTTGCCAATTTGTTTTACTGAATCGGCGCGTTTTAGGACTGGTTTTACGAAGGTGCTGGTTACGTATTCTTTGGTATGGCAGTATATCTGCAAAACGTTATTTTCACAATGCGGTATTCTACTACTTTATTCTATAATTGAGGAATTTTTTTTTGAGATAAATCAAAGAATAACCTTTATAGATTCTTTACTTGTTTACATTACTGCAACTTAATTTACCTCAGGATCATGTTTAAAAATTAGAAAATTATTTACTGAGAAAAATAAACACTGATGAGCAATAGACCTTTTCAATTTAACGGCTATCTCTTTCTATCGCTGCAAATAGTAAGAAAATGGCGCGAAAAACTGCCAGTTAGACTGTCAAATGAAACGTCAAAAATATTGCAGTCATTAAAATACCTGTATTCTCGGTGAAAATTTGCATCGTTATACATTTTAGTTCCAATAAAAGTTTTGTAACTTTTTCCGAGAAATTTTTTAAAGTTGTCATAGATTTTTCTCACATTTTTTAGAAACAAACGTAATAGATCTCAATGGACCTTTCCAATTTAAGGGCTATCTCTTTCTATCGCTGCAAATAGTAAGAAAATGGCGCGAACAACTGCCAGTTGGGCTGCCAAACGAAACGTCAAAAATATTGCAGTCATTAAAATACCTGTATTCTCAGTGAAAATTTGCATCGTTAGACATTTTACCTTCAATAAAAGCTTTTGTAACTTATTTCCATAAGATTTTTTAAAGTTATCCGAGATATTCTCACATTTTACGTCTAAATGTTTTAGAATCAAACGTCATAGATCTCAGTTGTTCTTACTATGCGCAGATCCCGATTGCGCATATCTTCTATCTCTTTAAATTGGAAAGGTCCATTGTACTTACTATGCGCAGATTCCTAATGGCCCTATTGCGCATAGTAAGAACAAATGAGATCTATGGCATTTGCGGGGCATTTGTTTCTAAAAAAATTAGACGTAAAATGTGAGAATATCTCAGATAACTTTAAAATATCTTATCGAAATAAGTTACAAAAGCTTTTATTGAAGTTAAAATATATAATGATGCAAATTTTCACGGAGAATACAGGTATTTTAAGGACTGCAATATTTTTGACGTTTCTTTTGACAACCGCAACTGGCAGTTGTTCGCGCCATTTTTTTACTATTTGCAGCGATAGAAAGAGATAGCTGTTAAATTGAAAAGGTCCATTATATAACAATTAGACATTTTTTTATAGGACGTTTAACCACTTAAATTTTAAAATGCAATAAGTTGTGACTAAAATACTTTTTGTGAAAAACAGTTTTACCAAACTGTTGCCATCCTTGAAAGTATATATTTGGACTATGGTTGTTTTTGCCAAGAGCTCCTCAATGGGCTACCTGCGTGCCATTTTTTTTATTTAATATTTTTGAAGAGACGATTAAAATTTGCTACCCATATTTTTTCTGTTTACAAAATTTTCATTAATTGACCAGAAAAAAATTAATGAAATTTGAATATTTGAATTACCGCCATGTATGACGTAAAATTACGTCGCACCAATGAATGGCCATAAAGCCATATAGCATCGGTACGCTCCATTTAAATATGCCAGATCACCTGTTCGACGTTTGAATAATTGTTTGGAGGTTAGCATTTTAGTTTGTCATTTTAATCTTGTTCGAGTATAAGCTAAGTTAAAATCCTACAATATCCTATTTAACATATCGAAATTCATAATAAAAGTACCAGAAACCACGCAAATTGCAAATAATAAACAAGTATGAGAGTGGGAGAAATTCAAATTAAAACTCGCACTCACACGCCATTTACAGGTTACATTCTTAAACATGCTTTCCTTTTTGCAGTTCAAAATAATGGCGTCACAGAGTCACAGAAACTATTCTTTCTTAATTTACTAAAAACGTATAATTAATTTTAAATAAAATTAATATATTTACATGCGTTTTCAACATAACTTTAAGTATATAGTGATAGATATCGTGATATCGGATTTGCAGTACCACGCAAGTAGCCCATTGTAAATATATAAGTACTGGTTTATTTTTCTATTGAAATGTCGATTATTAGTTCAAATAAATCTGTGGATTTTATTGCAAAAACAACCAATGGCGACATTATGTATTTTAGAAATGAGTTTTAAAAATTTCATCAAACAGGTTTTATATTAGAAAAAATGAAAATAAATATAATAATGAAGTATCTAATGTAGTAAAATTTAAGGTAAAAAATGTTATAACATTGTGAATTGAGTTAAAAAAGTAACAGAATAAAGTAAAAAATAGTATATTATGTTATTAGGAGTAGAAAGCGGTCTTTTTGTGTTGAACCCAGCTATTGCGGCCGAGGCGCTAGCCGAGGCTAGGCAAGCTGGGTAAAACACAAAAAGGGCGTTCTACTCCGAATGACATATACTATTTTTTCTTCAAGTGTTTCAAAGAATTTTTTGACATTTTTTTTGGAATTTTTTAATTGTAGAGTTTGCAATTTCTGCCAAAGCAGGCTGTGTACACTACAAAACAAAAACAACACAACTGTCAAATAACAATTTTCAATATAATATGTGTTGCTGTGACAACTGCCGCCGCCAGCGGTGAACTAAAACACTAACATTTTTTTACTAGTACAACAATAACAACATTTTTGTACTAGTAAGACAATGAACATCTTCTACAGTGTGTGTACAGGAGCATAATATTAATATTATAATACGCTTGAAGAAAAATAAAATTTAACTTTTGTAACATGAGTTTTCCTGCAATTTATTTTGGCGCTAAAAAGACATCACGTGGTCTGTGACGTAAGTATGAGTGACTGATGACATTTCTATAACAAATGTTGTGTAAAACTACACCATTAACGAGAAACACTTTTTCTTTCTTTGATCAACTGTATTGTTTCTTTAATGTTTTTACATTTTATGTTTTACAAATTTTCTATTTTTATATGTATTTATAAATATCATTAGCTCCTGCTACGTCACATCCGGTAAAATTCAAATTTTCAAGCATTATTTAAAATATCATATCTCACTCAAATTAAGAGGCCAATTCTAAACAAACCTGTAAGTCTTGTAGGTCTGTAAATATGTAAAAATCTGACAAAAACGCCACTATTTTTGTTGATTAACATAATATTATATATTATGCGCTTTAATTGCGATTTTGTTCATTATTTACAGTTTTACAGATCTGTAAGACTTACAGATTTTTTCAGAACAGAGCCATAAATAATAATAATAATAATAATAATAATAATAATAATAATTAAATTTGTATAATAAATATGTGAAAGTTTCAAAAATATTAGAATACCCCATTGTGAATAAAACAGTCCGTTACATGAAGGAAAGTATTACATTGACATTGTAACAATTATTGAAACTTACTAAATCTGGCGGCAAATTAATATTTGGTACTCTTTGCTGAACTATATCCAAACCTCTGGAAAGTATTTTATCAATAGCATTTATTTGTCCTCCAAATATAGCGACGGTTGGGGGTACCGTCATTTCCATAGCTGTATTAAAAGAGACTTCGGCCCTTCCTAATGTCCAGTACATCAGAGAATTTGAATTCTACAATACTAAGAATAAATATTTTATTTATAGGTAACACATTTCAAAATACCTTAATTCGGGTGTATATATTGCCTGCAATATTCCAGCCGCTTTCAACAATGGGTATGTGACTAATTCTAGTCACACACTCCAATTGTGGGTATACAGATTTCTGTTGATTTGCTCGCCGCACTGGAAAATAAATATTATGATAATTAATTTATATTTTTGCAAACAGAAAAGAATTTACACCTTTTTCTAACATTTGCTTGCATTTTACAATACAGATGATTCATCGGTCTGTTATTTTTTAATAACTCGATTATTTTAAACATTATGGAATCAAGTTTCAAATGAAGTTTATTTTAATTTAAATTGTCTATAAATCTGCAGTATAGGTTTTTTTTTTATATAATGTTCCATATTTTCAAATGGATCATCCTGTATATTTATTCAGTGTTATATTATTAAAAAAATACAATGGTGAATGGTTTAAATTAAACATTTTTACGAAATACAGATTTCATTGGATTTCATTATTTTTACGATTTACTGAATCATTTAAAATATCACCATATTTTATATTTCAAACAATAATTTTGGTGGGGAAGATGACAGTTTCAAATAACAGTTGTAACATTTTAATTTTGATTTGATAAATGAATTCTAAAAATAAGGATATATTATTAATATTATCTGTAGAACAATACAGACTGATTATGATAAAAGTGATAAATATCAACTGTCATCCCATTTGTATCAAACCACGTGACCCAATATAAGTTGATTGGGCATATTTCATATCTTTAAATTCACTATAAACCAACAAGGTAAATCGTAAATTTCAAATCTAAATTTGTAAATCTAAATTTATAAATCATCATAAACCAGCCATTATTGTAAAAAAAAATATATGAACCATACATGTTTTATAAATGTTAGTTTTTATCTACTATATTGATAAATATCATAAATGTGAAACACAGGGAGGCAATGCGGATTGCACATTTAAATGTTATGGGGTTGCCTACATACACAAAATAGTTCCGGTAGCAACCAAAGAGTGGCGCTGAAGATGGTCCCTTGAAATAACATTACAGTTTCCAATCTATTATACAAACATATATCTAATTTTTCTATTAGATAGCAATTTTATGTCCTTTTCAAATTTGAATAAATATACAGAGAATTTATTTTAAAATGCAACATATGATTCATCATTTCCATGGTTACACACTACTGTCAAAAAATGACAGCAATGTAATATTTGTCCAATTTAAAATGCAACATTATAAATAGTACTGCAGCACAGGAGATACCTCAAGAACACATCACAAATGGTGTCAATTCTTTCTACGACCGACTAGGATATTGCCCCAGTATAAATGGAGGTATTTTTGAAAAATTATTACATTAAAATTATAAATTTTTATAAGCTAAAGTTTGTTAAGATGTGCTACATTAAAGATTTGAATTTTTGTTAAACGTATATAGGCCAATTTATTGGAAATTAATATTGATAATACATAACTACAAATTTTGTATGTTGCATTTTAAAATGGACAAAAATTACATTGCTGTCATTTTTTGACAGAGATAGTGTGTAACCATGCAAGCGATAGACCATATGTTTCATGTTAAAATAAATTCCCTGTATAGAATGTTCCATTTGAAAATATAAAGTTACATACCATTGCGAAAAAATGGAACATTCTGCAGAAAACTGCAGATTTATAGACAATTTAAATTAAAATAAACTTCATTTGAAACTTGATTCCATAATGTTTAAAATAATTGAGTTATTAAAAAAGAACAGACCGATGAATCAGCCCGTATTTATATTCGAAAATTAGAAAGATTTATAAAATCTACTTGTTTTAATGTAAATATAATACAATAATAAATACTATTAATTAAAATAAAAAGTGCAATTTGTTTATCACATATTTAAAATAAAAACTATTATCAATACTGACTCATGGAAGAATTTATAAAAAATTTGAAATTGGTGCAGATGAAATCATCAGCTAATTAGCAAAAATTCCAGATTTACTTCATTAGGAAAATTATGAACATAATTAAGTTCACATCCGCTAGACATCCAAAGTGCAAGAACTTAAATATTCATTATCAAGAAACAAATTCTGAGCTGACTTTTTGACATAATACGAGATAAATTCAGATAAATACTGAAACTGACTCATTAGATAGATATGTTAATTTTATGTCCAGAGCAACTGTACACAGATGCATAAATATGTACCTTTAATGAAAATAACTCATAAGATAGTGTTGCTAGCTAAATAAATATTATTTATTTCTGCATTCATTAGATTATTTTAAATAAATTGATAAACAAATTTAAGTGTTTGTGTGGAAACCAATTGTTTTAGAATGAATGAATCATCTTTTAAAAAAATATATAATAATCATTTATACTACGATAATTTCTGAATATAATTTTTTGCGTTATATAGAAGTACTACAAATTTAAAATAACTTACAAATACTTTTTTATTATAAAAAAAATAAAGAAAACAAAACTTTTTTAAATTTAGATAAGAAACATATACAAACATATGACTATTACCACAAATTTTATCTTATGTTCAAATATTTCTCAATGTTAATATTTACTGTCTGTATTGTATTAAAATTAGACATAAAGAAACAATATTGTTTTCATATTTAAAAAGAGTTCTTGATTACAACAAAAAAAAAAGATTTTATTATAAAAAAGAAAAATTGATTACAATTACAATAATTATATTGTATGTACTATTCCGGGATTTCAACCTCTGTGGATTATACCCCTAGGGTGGTTTATACACACATCTATTAATTTAACAATTTACATTTTGCCACGATGTTTCTTACTTAGATGCCATGTGTGTTGCTCGCCCGATACTAACCCTTGTTACAGCCACGAGCCGGTGCCAGATAGTTTTGGGGTTGTCAACTTAATTGTATTCCAACTTCGAAAGGTAACGGGAGTAGATTGAGAGCAAAACCAGTCGAGAAAAATTCGAGGAAAAATTTAGTTTCTCTAATTAAGTTTGATTTACATTATACTATTTTCTTATATTCTCGTATGAGATTTTTCGTTCGATTTTCATTCGATTTTTACATACACAGACGATTAATTCCGTATATTTTCGTGTACGTATTATGTGTTTCCGTAAATGACATGTTGACAAACAAAAATTATAAACATAACCATGAATTACACTTTTTTACCTTTCACGTCAAATTGTTATTGTTAAGTGTTGGTAACACTGTCTGTCAAATTGTGCGTATGCGTACTTTGAATCTATACTGTATTTCAGATAAGAATAGACAGGAGTAAGATAGGGCTTACGATTCCAGCTTTCTGATTGGTCTAAACGCAAACCAAGTTTACAATAGCAATATATAAAGCAGGTATATTATTTATTCCAATTTGACTTTATAATCTGTTTAACAACTTTAAGTAAATTTTGACGTTTCGAGCTGTCAAATATGTCATACTCGAAAAGAAAGTAATTCATAAGATTTATGTGTGTAGAACAGTCTGGCGCCGCAGCGCCACCAAGTCTATTCTTATTTGAACGTATATTACTGAACGAATCTAATATGAAAATCGAACGAAACTTGGATGAAAATGTCTAGTTTACATTATATTAAAAATGGCTACAAATTCTGGAACGAGAATCGAATTAAAATCTAAACAAACATAGTACAATGTAATTCAAGCTTTAGATCCATTTATTAAAAAAAAATTGATTACAACAAAGAAATACTACATTACAATAAAAAAAATTTGATTACAATACTGAAAATGATTAATCAGAAATACAGGGCCTATTTTTAAATTTGCCGCTCTTTCAAAATATATCAGTCCGCCATTGTAAACAGATATAGGTCTATTTGGTCTGTATCCACAAATCACCATTTGTTACATTTAGGCTTAACTCATGATGTTAATTGGACTTACATTTATGCGGACATAATAAAAGACCCCCGACTGCCCCACTGTGCATAAGAACAATAGGTGGTAGCATGAACGGTGATCAGGAGATGACTAGTGAGAAGATGACTAGCAGTGTTTTAACTCTGTCAATCGTTTAGTTTATTTTAGAGAAAAATACTTCAAATAAAAATTGTGTACAATTAATTTATCTATAACTGTTTTTGATTTTTTTTCTCTAATATAAACCATAAACAATTGACAGAGTTAAAAAACAGCTAGTTATCTCCTCCCTACCACCCAATGTAATTATCTTCTTTAATTGTACTTACATTCAACAAAAACACTGATCTGCATAAAAGTATAAATTAAAAAAAATGAATTTTGAATAGGAGCCTAAAATTTATTATCGAAAATTAATAAAAAAACAAAAATAAATAAATATATCATCACGGCTTATTACCCATTGCTGGGTGTGCCACTCTGCTTTGTACGCAGATATCGGTAATGATGAAATATTTGCACCGTGTGGGCGCTTACCAGGCATCACCTCACGGGCACTCATTGCTGGCGTGGAGAGTGTACCACAGGGGTCAATTTTGTGCCATTTAAAACTAGAAATATTTGGCGTCGGTCGGGATCGAACCCGGTTCCCCAGATTCACGACCTGTCACTCTGGCACGCGGCCACGAGACTCCATAAAAAAAGATTGCAAATATTCAAATCTATGATCTATCTATTTATTTTCCGAATTTATTTATTATCGAACCTACCCTCACCAGGTAGTTTATTGTTTGTTTATAACTATGACTTACTTTTCGTCGGCGTTTGGGGGGCACGTTGAGATCACGTCCACTGAGCACTGAACGACTGAACACGATCACGACACTACTGTTTGTTGGCTAGTGATCACACAACGGTAGCCAAGCTCCGGGTTGCTGTGACCCCTAACCCCGTGACCTATGACCTGAGATAGACTCACCATAACAAATCACTGTTGATGAAATGTGACTTTGATCTTCCTCAGAGGGAGGGGTTCATTTAAAATAAAACGTCTAGAAAAAAGAGTTGTTTTAGGAAGGAAATATTATTTTTAATAAATATTGTTTTCAAAAGGAATTATTTTACGTTCTTTACCACACGGGCGCTCATTGCTAGCGTGTAGAGTACACCACAGGCGTCACTTTTGTGCCATTTGAAATTCGAAATCATTTTGGAGTCGATCAGGTCGAACCCGGCTCCCCAGATTAACTAAATATTAATTAATTTTGTAACTTATTATCAAATGACAGATAAATAATACATTGATAGGGGTTCTTTTGGATTAAAGCTTCATATACGTTGTTTTTAATTGTTTATTGTAGTACAATTTTGGACGACGTTTCGGTCCGAGACTTTTGAGCCGCGCCCAGGAAAAATTGTGCCCCTCATTTATTACAATTTTGTTTAGATTATATAGGTACAAAAATTATAAAAGAGGTGATTTGTGTCCATAGCTCGCGAACAATCGCAGAATCTTAATCTGAATTAAATTCTTTGAATATATTTTGGATATTTAAAATAAAGAGAATTTTTTTCTTTTGGATTCTACAGAGTCGCTTTTTTTGTCTAATACTATATACAGGCTTAGTCATGGGAGAGTTACATAGTCCGTTTGTGTGCAACACGAAATACAATTTACAACAGCGTCAGGCTTCCTCTCTTAAAAAAATAGAATATTTAATTCACGATTGCTTTGCTTGTCTAGTGATGGTTCTGTCATTTTGACATTAAATTTTGGGTTGCAAACATACGGACTTTCAAAATAACTCTTCCGTGACTTAAAATATTTCTCAGTGTAGGTATAAGTCTCGGTATAAATACTTTTCGTTATTTTGCAATTCGGAAAATCTAATTTAACGGTTCATCCTACGTAAAAAATATTAGAATTTTGTTTTCTATAAAATTTCGATACGGATAACCATTTTCAAGAAGAATGTCAAAATTCAAAATATGTCGCCTTTTTCCAAATTGGCGAGGGGCTGTTGCATCAGTGTATTTTTACCTCTCGCTAAGAGAGGTATTGTATTCATTCTAAAAATCGCATATCCAGATTTTAATGAATAAGCACGTTTTAAGGTCCCTAGAATCCGATTATAACATTTTTACGATGATGTCCGTATGTGTGTGTGTGGATGTGTGTAAATGTGTGTGTGGATGTGTGTGTGTGTGTGGATGTTGGATTCACTATATCTCAAATACTATAAGACTTAAGACATTTTTAACTACGGATTCCTCAATCTAACAATAATGGGAAGAGTCGAGTCAGTTTTGGTAACAATTGGACAACCGGAAGTAGTAGTTACAAGAAAATAATCATTTAAATATTATTTATCGAAAATTTATGTAAATACTTATATTAAAGAACGTTAAATTATTTATTCGATAAATATAAATTCATTATTATATCTTTTATAGATTTAAAGATAAAGAAAGGCATATAAAATAATTTGATGTAAAAAATCTCAGATCAAACTACTACAAGGCAAGAAATTCAAATGTTTGTAATTGACACATAAATGTCACTGTCAAAAATATTTGTACATTATTATGAAGATTATGAAAATAAAAAAAGTCAACAACGCAAAAGAATATACGTAAAAAAGAATATAAAAGGAATTTGCGAAAAAATGACGAATATAAAGAAAAAGAAAAGGAAAGTAGAAAAAGAAAATTTCAGGATATTGAATATAAAGAAAATGTATGTATTGTACATAATTTATTTTAAAATATCCCATAGATTTTGCAAATATATGTGAGAATTATTTTGTAGTGAGACATGAATATATGTATTTGTATTTAAAAATATTTTTCGTTTTATGCGTACAACCAGGTAAAATATCTGGCGAGAGGTTATGTGTTGGCCACATCAGATTTTTCTGTACAGGATTCCATATAAAAGCTTTTGTTGCAATTTTTTGATGTTTGGGGTATTTTTCAGTAGATTTCCTGCACAACAATTACTTCTTCAGTATTTAATGACAATGTTTTTAATTGATATAATCGCCAACGAATTTAACCTTTCTTCTTACTTAGTACAACGTAAAAAAATAAATAAATAGGATTTAATTAATATAAGTTTACTGCAACTGGAATTGTCAGCATTATGATTAAAGCTACACACTGGACGAGTCAATAAACATATAATTTGATTTTTAATTTATTTTGCAAAAAAATAGTCTCAAAAAATGTCGCCTTAAAATCAATTTCACCCCAGGCGGTCGCCTGGCTTGCCTGTAACTTGGGCCGGTTCTGCTGGTTATAGCCATTTTCAAGTCTGTTTTGAACAAAGAGTGAATATAAACATTATTTTTTAAGATATAAATAATTTTACCAAAACGATGTTATAATACATTTAGTCAAAAATTTTAAATGAGTTACGTAATAGAAAAATAATTTTCGATCTATTTCAAAACATGTTAATGAGTTTGAATTCAATAAAAATACAGGATAAAAATGCGAGTGTGATATTATAATGTAAATGTGCATGCATTCTCTACATTGATATAACGTTGCAGAAATGTGAAATAACATTTAAAAATTGATTAATTTTACATCTACACGGAAGGCAGTATTGGCCCTTTAACTCCCGTGGTGCCTTCAACGTTTAATGTCCGACTATAATTTTTTGATATTCTACGGATTATGGATCAGAAAGTTTTAATAAAATTTACGAAGTATATAGATAGGCTATGAATGCTTCTGCTTGATTTTTATGCTTTATCCCAGTATAAATATCAATTTCTTGTCATTACCATAGCAACAACTCATAATACCCTTGGGCGTTATTTGTAATATAACAAAGTTGAAAGCAGGATTGTTATGATAATCAATAATAATATACCAGTCGGACATTAAGGAATTTAACATAAAAATGTTGTTCCAATAAAATATTACTGACCAATTCCGAAAACATTTTGAGTCTACCTCGTATGCATACCTTTGAATTTTGATAAATATAATCGATATGTAAGTATTTTTTGTCAACTATCTGTTCAGTTATTATCTTCACATAGATAATAATACACAGTATCATATCAGTGAATTGTTTATTTTAATTTAAGGAAGAAAGACTGATTACGACCTTTTTGGAAACATGATAATTGATACATTCGGACGACTCGATGGCCCAAAACCCTCATCTTCAGCGATATTCTAACAATTTTAAAACAACATTCTTTCTTCCAAAATTTTTCATGAAGGGAAACCTAAGTTAACACATCAAACTACAATTATTTTAATTTACTAATGTCTCAATTTATATTTTAATAATATCAAAATGCACATATTAAAAAAATAATGTAAATAATCTTCCATAGTTATTAATTTTTTGAGGACTAATAAAATTATCTCTTTATCTTTTTACACGTTTGATAATCGCTATAGAGAATTATAAAGTATTATCGACAACTTGTATGATAGCTTTAGTATCTTTACAATCATAGTTTCATGTAGGTATTTTAGCTAATATTGTGACGAGAATTGTGAAATATATAAAGTTATTGATTATTTATTTACAATAAATGTAAGAAAAAGGTAAGCATTTTCAAATTAAATAATTTCAATATTTTTTACCTTTTGTCAACTTTAGTTAAGGAAGGTATTGTCTTTGGTCAAAAAATTTGATGATGAGTTTTTAATCAATAAGCACGTTTTAGTCCCTAGAACATAATTTTACTATTTTTACGATGATGTCTGTATGTGTGTGCGTAACAAAAATTTCGTCTGCGTCTAATACTACAATTTCAAAAATTATAATTCTTTCATATTCTTCTTCGGTACATCCATATGAAGAGCAGATTAGATTTTGGTTACAATTGGTCAACCGGAAGTACCATCATTTAAAGATTTTAACAGTTTTTCTTGAAAAAACTATGTTAAATAACATTTTTTCACATTTAATGTTATTATAAATATTAAATAATATTTTATTCTTTATAAGATTTGACTGCATTTTATACTTATTATTAAATTGATATAGAGTTAAAAAATTATAAAGAAATTAAATTTCATAAAGTAGGCAGCTATGGAAAAACTACTATATTAAGAAAATTCTGATTGAAAGATGTCAGTGTCAAGTGCAATTGACATAAGTGTGTTTGTCTTATTATTTTTCTGGAAATATAAGATCTTTTGCTAGAAATTATCTGTATGGAATTTGTATAAAATACATACAACAGCCGGAAGGTAATGTATAAGAAATAGAATCTTTTGCAAGGAATTTTCTGTATGAAATTTGTACAAAATACATAAAACTGACGGAAGGTAATGTGCTGGCCACATCAGATTTTTTAATATTTACTATAAATATTTGTTATTGGTTAACTTAAAACAAATACGTTATAAAAATTATAACACTGTCTGCTTTTTTTTCTTATTTTGTTTTTCACATGACTCATCATCATGACTAATATTCATTCAAATTTACTGATAAATATTTTTTGAACTTTATTCCATTTATTTCCACTTCATTATTTTTTTTATATATTTACTAAATCAAAGAAGCATAATATTAACAACCTTTATGATAACAATTTAAATTTTTAATTTAATTCCGCATCATCATTAATTATAAACATGACACCAAATATCTTTATAATTATCAAATGTTTTTTTTTCTTTTAGGAACAATGGATTTTAGATTATGTTTAATACTACTATTGAACATCGGTCCAATATTGTGCGCAGGTATATTTATCTTTGTTATCAGTTTTGATTTTGAAATTAATTTAATATAATTGTATTATTAATGTATGTATTTTAACGCGTTGATACAAATTTTCAAACCGCAGGTCGATATTTCTTTTAGTTCTTTAATTTTTACATTTATAACTACCCATTTCTGGGTTGTGGCCAAAAAATAAGTCGAAATACGATTTTCACAAAATAAAAATTAGATTACGTAAGTAATGTTGAAATAATTTTATATATTTGTTATTTTATAGATTGGGCATATCCTGCTGCAACAGAACCAGAAAAATGTACAGAAACTGATGAACCTTGTATAAACTTCTGGAGTTTTAAACCTGACGATGGCATAAAAGCAGTATTCGTAAGATTTGACGAAGAACAGGAAAAACCCATTCTCATTACATATGTTCATTGTGAAAACTGCAAGTTAGAAGGTAATTAAAATTATTACTAAAGAAGAAATTTATTGTACGTATACATTTATGTATATATGGACTTGTCGCCACATCGTTTGATTCCAGTAGTGTCACATAACGATGTACGAAAAATATAACAGTAACGGTGTAATGTTTGTTTCTACACCAATTGAACTATTCCGCGTATTAATAACTAAACAAAAGGAAGAAATAATTGTAAAAAATAATTATTTCTTCCTGAGGATGATCCTGGAAGGATCGAAACGTCGAAGCAAATAATAAATAATTACAAGACTATATCCCAGAATTACGGGTCGATTCTGTTCACATCTGTAAGTCTTACAGATCTGTAAATCTGTAAAAACCTGACAGAAACACATCTATTTTTGTTTATTAATATAAAATGATACATAAGAGTGCAGTTTTCGTCGCGATTTTGTTCATTATTTACAAATTTACAGATCTGTAAAAATAACAGATGTGAACAGAATCGACCCATTAATTTTTTCTAGAGTCTATATACAAAGTAACCATTTATGCTCTCTTTTGTCAACGCAAAATGTCACTTTGCCGCTCATGCGCGACAAAGAAAAAACGCTCGCTGTCCAAATTTATAACTAGACAATGTTGAGAAATGTCACTTGTCTACATTCTTAATTGAAACCTTTAGTCAGGAACTATTGGCACTGTAGTTACACATTTACCACCTTCACAAGTCAATCTGACATATAATTGCTCTGTCGGTATATTACATAACCAAATAAAATGCCGCACTGCTGTGAAAATAAATAGGACATTTATTTACAAAAAATGCTTAGATTAGATTGAAGCAATAGCTCAAGAAGAATGGAAAATAACGATAAATTAAAATTAAATATAAAATAAATTGTGAGAACAGTTGTGCTGCCACCTGCAAAAGTTTGGCGTGAACGCTCCCAATGGACATCCACTTTTTCACTGCACTAGTTTAATGTACTTGAAACAAATAAATTATACAAAAAAACAATATTCATTACAAAATTGGCATTAATTTTTTGGAAAAACGAAAACCAAAACCATATCTTCAAGTTATATTTGAATACGTTCCTATCTTCACTGCAAAAGTATTAGTACCTACTGTAAGTACAAAGTGTACATTTTATTATTTAAAAGAAAATGAATACATGACTCGTCAGTAAAATGTCCGTTCTTGACTCCTCGTCAGTAATGTATCATTTTCCTGACTCTTATTTTTTTCAGATTTAGAATTCGGAAAGTTCGAATCCGAGTCTGGCAGCAAAAATACATTAGGTCCAGAATTAAAAGAAAAAGAAGCTGGTACTTTTTCTTTAATCATAAATAATAGATTAGATTATGAAGAGTCCGATAATAGGTATTTTTCATTTTTTATTGAACTCAAAGGAGCAAGTGATTCACTGCGAATTGATATTAGAGTAGAGGATATCGACGATAATCCCCCAAGAGTAATATTAGATGAAATTCCATGTATTATTGAGGTAAATGATTATAAAGTTAACTTAAAATATTTATAATTAACTAAATAAAACCTTAGGAAAATTATCATGGCCAAACCGACTGCACTATGTCTATATTTGATCCCGATGAAGTGAATACAGTGAAAGACATTACATTTAAACTTCCTGTATGTATAATTATATAGGTACCTACTTATTTGACAATTCTTGGTTTATTAAATTTTATATTTTAGGATAATGTCGACGAACATTTTAATGTAAATTTACATACGATTATAAATGATGGCACACATGCAACAGCAACTTTAGAAGTAAAAAAAGGCCATGAATTAGATTTTGAAAAAATGCCAGTATATTATTTTGAATTAATAGCAATAGTGAGTATTTATTTACAATAGTAATTTTACCGGTTTATATTTTCAACAAATTATAAAATCTACACAAATGGTTAAAAATTTCTTCAAAATTCTTTCGGCTACTTTAAATATACATTTAAAACTAAAAAAAAAAACTGTGTGCCAAATGACCGGAGATAATATAATAATCGGTATTTTAAGGATCATTTTCTAGTCTACATTTAGTTTCGACTGAGACCCTTTACTTTTGGAACAATAAAAAGCAACTTCGTAAAAATCCACCTTGTAAAGACATAGAAGAATACTCAAAGAAAAATATGCAAAGTTTAAATGCAATACCTAATAGAATGGAGTATTCCGGCATTTTTAAATTTTTTTTTCGTCGGTTCTGCCCTGTAGGATTTTAAATATATAATTTTGAGTGAGATATGAATTTTTTTTAAATTCATCGACATTCAAATTTTCTATCATGGCGCGCCTTTTGACGAGTATCCGATATAGGGCGCGAGCAGACACGTGACTCGAGGGACCTTGACGTGCTTAGAATCAGCTGATTTGTGTGCGTATGTCATTTTAACAAGAAGAATGTCATGTTGACAAGACAAATGTTTTAACTTATTTTGATTTTTATCTGCTAAAATGTTATTATTTTTAATTTCATATGTTTTACTGCCTAAAAATTATAAAATATTAACATTTTAGCAATTCAAAATCAAAATAAGTCAAAACATTGGTCTTGTCAAATTGACTACGTTCTTGTCAAAATGACATGCGCACACAAATCAGCTGATTCTAAGCACGTCAAGGTCCCTCGAGTCACGTGTCTGCTCGCGCCCTATTGACATCTGCAGCGAACTTCAGTGCTTAAACACACATTTTCATAGACAGCTATTTGCCTATTTACAACTTTTGAAGAAGTAAACGTAGGTAAACAAATAAATATCAGAGGGCACGTAATAATTAACATAAACAAAGTGAATAAAATATCAAATATAAAAATACACGCTCGTAGTAACTACTAGCGCCAGCTGTCGTCACAGTTTTCAAGGACATTTCTAGATAAACTATTATTCATGAAAGATGACTATTCAATGTCATTTGTTCGAAGAAAGAATACACATCACTTTATAGCAGTAGTTTAGCAACATTTTTGTATTAGAAACAGAAAGATTATTTGACCTATGTCTATTTAATTCATGTGCTGTGACAGATATATGTAAATAGTGGCATTACTTTCTAACACACTTTCTATAATAATGACATATGTCGTAGAATTACAGATATCTAATTATCTACTACACTGCCCTCTGTGCTAATATCTACCCAGTGGTGTTAACGTTTAAATCAAATTATTATGCCTTGGTTTATAGTTAAGTCTATGTTTTTGTATTTTGCAAAAACATAAGTGCAGAACATAAGTCTTTCAGAAAGGCATTATTTGGAAGAAATATAATTTTCAAATGAATTACTCTTAATTTTTCTATTAAAATGTATTTCATGCTGCACGCCTATGCATACGATATACAATTAAGTTATCTGCAAGTAATATTATATCAGACGGCTCACAAATAACCTTGAATAGTCATCTTTCGTGAATAATAGTTTATGTAAAGAATTTCAATTTTCTAACATCAAATTGTAAGAAAACTTTTCCCTAAACATGTTTTATTGTATTTTTTTACTATATGAACATGTAAATCATAGAAAAAAGTTACTATTTTGCATAAATTCTATAACACCGGAATACCCCATTAAAGCTGGTATTACTAATAAAAGCGATGTAACCCGATTTAAATAGCGGAATAGGTACTTGAATAACATATTCAGTTTTTGTTTGTTTAAAATCTACACTGACCGGAACGAAAAACGGGCCATTTTTTTTTTATTATAAAAAAATGTTGTTATTGCTTTATTATTTTGTAATATCATTACATATTTTTATTGTGGGTTTACAGACGACCATTTGGTATTATTAAATGAAAGATTAAAATAGCTAATAATTGTGTATTTGGAAACAATAAAAATTAAGTCCACATAGGACAACAAACAATAATGGGAAAAAACTTAACAAAAACATAAATGAACGTTAAAAATAAAATCTAATAACGCGTATTGCCTCCGCGGGCAATAAATGAAACCAATATAAGCCTACTAATACATTTTGTTAATTTCGTGGTTTCGTTATAACAAGTTAAGAATAGGAATATTGGAGTTAATTAGTGATGTTTTTAAGAGTTGATGATTGATGTGAGGTCGAGGAAGTTGAGTGACATCTATCAATAACAACATTTTATAGAAATTAGTGTTATTAGCATTGTTGTTACAAAAAAAAATGGCCCGTTTTTCGTGCCGGTCAGTGTATATTTTAAACTAGTCGATAGAAATTTGTAGAAATTTCTCATCATTTGCGAAGGTCTTATAATTTGTTTGTTGAAAATGTTAACCGACTGAGATCATATTTTATATTTTTTTAATTCATGGTATCTCTGCAAACGACGAACTTATCCTAAATGTTCAGTTAACTTTTTTTTCTTTTTAATGTCTAGGACGGTGGTGGAAATGAAGGATCTGCACCGGTAATGATAAAAGTCAAAGATGTGAACGACGAACCTCCAAGATGGATTGAAATATTTGCTATGAAATCATTTAATGAGCATGAAGATCAAGTAAGGATTTTGCATGCTTTTATAAATACAGGATGTTTCACACCTTTAAGGGCTTACTGACCAAAATGAGTAAAAAAGCTCAATCAACATGGGTCAGATTTTGTATCAGAATCGAAGAAAAACTGACAAAGATAGTGAATGAACAAAATTTTATCTATGCCAGTAAATAGACTACAAAAATACAATAAAATTTTATATGAAACATTTTTCTCAATTTCTAATAGTTAAGAAGTTATTTGAAAAATAAATATTGGTCAGTGTCGCCACATTTTACTTATACTTCATTTTACGTAAGAAAATAGTAGATGGTGCTTGAGAGACAACCGTTTTTACATGCATTAAGTAAATAGTTTAAATTCGTGAAACCAAACCAAAAGAGATGGCTGGATTAGGAAAATACGAACTGGAAAACAAGTGGCGAATCATAAGAGGATAACAAAAATGAAAAGTATTGTATTATTTCCTGACCAATTCATAAGTGAAATAATACACTTTTCTCTTCATGTGTAGCATGCAATATATATCTTACACTTGTAATTAAAACAATTTGAAAGATATTTGACATTAGTTCCATTTTAATTTTCTTAACTAAGTAAAGTAAATGCATATTGATTTAATATCCATAAATAATATATGGTACTATTTTATACAAAATATAAAGACAGCTGTAATGTGTTTGCACTGCACACTATGGCCAGCTATACTAGAGCATTTTGTAAATAATTAATTGTAAATTTAAAGTTCTACTAATCTCATGAGGATGTGACGGTAAAGCACTTTGTTGCCTCCTAAGTAAACATTAGAAATAAGTCTAAGATAACTTTCTTCGAATATCTTTATAATTTAAGTACGTACACAAAATTATTACTAACACTATTTATAAAAAGTTTAATGAATTTGTTAGTATACTTCAAAACGAATGTTGGTTATACAATGTTTCTGTATGCGATCTTATAGCACAATACCATTTTCAGAGCACGTGTATGCTACAACACTAGCGCCGCCATCGGTAGTTTTAGTCGCCAATACATTATGTCTATGGCTTGGCGTCTCAGCAAGTGCTGTCACCTATCGGGACTAGGGGTAACAATACAGTTTTTTAAATTTTTCTATTTTCTTGCATGAAATGAAGTACACTCGTAGTACAATTATTTGATTTTTTTTCTAAAAGCAAAAGCACATGTAAGTTGCTCTCTCAAAGGAAAACAAAAAATTTCGTTTAATCGAAGTCGTAACTCTTATAGTTTTCGAGATAGTAGAGGCAAACCCCGTAAAAATTCATTTTTCCCTGTCTTCTCGGAAACTATTGAAGATCGGACTCATGTGTCGTTTATAAAAAAAAAAATTATTTTGATCAGTACTATGTTACTATGTATATACCCTTAAAGTTTGTACCGGAAGTTGTGAAACAGATTTTCCACTTTTAAAATGCATTCTAGTAACATTTAGCAAGTTTTTATTTACGTAAAACTATATTTTGCAGCGTTTTACAGTTCACGCGATAGATGGAGATTTGGAACTAAATGAAAAAATAACTTACGAACTAGAGTGCCCCAAAATATGTAAGTAATAATGTATGTAAATATTTTCTCTGTATTTGTAATTATAAATTTTTTATAGTTAATATAAAAGCACAACCAAATCCAGAAAACGATGCAAAGGAAGATATAATAGTAACAGATATAGATCGAGAAAATCCAGAAGTTGAAGATAATTCAAATACAATAACATGCAAACTGATTGCAAAAGATTCATTGTTTAGTGAAACGGCAGAAATTAATTTCATTATTGTAGACATCAATGACAACAATCCTATTATTGATTTATATTCTGAATATGAACAGCCTATAAAGTTAAAAGAAGAACAATATAAATCACTGGATAAATTATTTTCTGTTGACGACAAAGATCAAGTAAGTAAAAAAAAATTCTGAGAATAATATTGAAAATAACAATTTTTTACAGGGTAATAATGCTCAATTTGATGTAACACTTCAAAACAGTGAGGGAAAGATCTTAAAAACAGACTTCACAGAACCATTTCAAGTCATACCAAACAACGGTTACAGAAATTGGGACTTTTCTGTTTCCGTTTCAAAACCAGAAATGTTGGATTATGATAAAGACGCGACTTGGCATAAGTTTTCATTAATAGTATTAAAGCTTTATCTGTTTATTTGCAAACATTATATATTTTCTTGTTTTAGATTCATTCAGAAGACAAGGGCGATATTATTAAAAAATTTAATAAAGAAATAAAAATAGAACTTATTAACTTAAATGATGAAATTCCAATATTTCAACCTGATAAAAATAATTTTGAAGTAAATATTAAAGAAACTGCTGGAGAGGGTACATATATTTTAAATGTTTTCGCCAAAGACGATGATATTGGCGACAAAGTTAAGTAAGTAATTTAAACCTGAACTTTATCTAAAATTATTTCGACCAAACTAAATATTAAAGAAGCAGATCAATGTAAAGAAAAATAAATTAAGGAGCTTTTGGCTAAAATAATCAGTCCAAATATTGTAAATATGTTACATACAGCGACATCTACGTTCCAGGGTGCCAAACAGTTTGGTGAAACTAGATTTCGCAAAAAGTATCTTATACAATTAGATCATATAGCTTACGAACTTGATGTAAGAAACGCTATGCTACACAATGCATTTATAGGGAACGCTTAAGAGTAAGGAAGATAGATGTATATATTGTCGTAAGTAGAAGAAAGAAAGAGAAGATTTCATACCGCGAGGTAACTGCGCAAACGCCAATATGTGGCATACGTGTACATATGATTTTTTCATAATATAGTAAATGAATATGGGAAAGATTTAAAATCAAAGAAGATTCATTTTTATTCCGTACTACACAAATCGCGCGCAAATGATTTTTCAATCTGCTATAGCCGACGTCTCGATATAATAAATGAAAATAATAGACCATTTCAGAAATTTGAGCAACCACTACATTTACTTTTTGAACTAAAAAGTTAGTGCCGTTAAATGGCGACATTTCAAATTCATACGCGACCCCGGTATTCTGTTTTAAATTTTAGAACTAAACAGAAGTTGTTAATATGATTTTGAGTATAAGATATGATTTCAATTCTTATTTTACAAATAAAAACTTATTTTACTATGTGAAAAAATGAAGTCCATTCATCCATCAATTATAAAAATTGTATTACTATACCTGACCTAACTTTTTATTTTCTAAACCAGAGAAAACATTTCAAATGGCAATATTTTGTGGACCAGAAGTTTAGTACCCGTCATAATTATTTAAAAAACGACAACCAACAAAACAGTAAAATTGAAAGAATTGCTATAGAAACAAGGACGAGTATACGGCAATCTGCACTAACTTTTTGTCGCAGTCTAACACTTGGCGCATGCGCTTTAAATTTCTGAAATGGTCTACACCCGCGACGCCTGTGGAGAAGACATTCATGAGCACCTCGTGCTTGCCCTATGTATACATCTATCTCTCTCATTATTATGCGTTCCCAACTCTTTACCTCTAGTTCGTAAGCTATATGATTTAAGCTTATACCTTGTTCCATTTAAGCCATGTAATTTCGGCTACTTAAAACTGGCGCTGATGCGAGCGACATCTGCTGAATGGTTTAAATGGAACAGAGTATAGATATAAATTATTACTCGCATACTGTATAAAGTTTGACCGTTTCTAAAAAACGTCCTAAAAATTACTAATTAATATGTATTTGTTTCTAATTGTTTATTTTTCTATTACTGACCAGTATAGTTATTAACGTCATAAGGCTGATATGTAGCAAATAATAGATGAGGTTGAATAAAAAATAATTTTTTAATATTTAACCTAAGTAACACAAATAACCTAAAATAGACGTCACTGTGACATCCTAATTTACGTCAAATAGTCGTCCTGAAGACGTCTCAGCGTGGAGCTATATGCCATGCGACGTCATTTTAAGACGTAGTTTCGACGTCCGTTAAAGACGTGCTTTCGACGTCATTTTAAGACGTGGTATCGACGTCATTTTAAGACGATGTTTGGACATCATTTTAAAACGTTATTTAGACGTCTTTTTATATGTTATTTCGACGTGTAGATAAACCTCGGATATATTCAAAAAATAAGGTAAATAGGTGGGAGAAATTATGTCTTAAGACATGATCCTCAATTAAATTGAATTACAGCAATCTTTAAAAGTAAGAAAAATGGACTAAAGGTGTTTTTGCCAAAAGCTCCTCATAAAAATGTAGATCGTATAAAATTCTGAATTCAGCTTTGTATAATAAGTTCATTTTTCTTTATAAACTTGTATTGTAAATATTATTTTATTTAATTATAATGGATGGTAGCATGAACAAGTGATTAGGGGTGATTAGCGAGCAAAATGACTATTACTCTGTTTTATCTCTTTCATCCGTTTATGGATAATTTTAGAGAAAAATGTTTCTCTAAAATATATAAAGTATTAATACTTCAATAACAGTTACCTTTTATTTTTCTTCAAAATAATCCAAAATGATTGAGAGATAAAACAGTGCTAGTCAACTGCTCGCTAATCACTATTAATCAGTTATTCATGCTACCAGCCAATATATACTTAAATTAATGGCAATATCCTATTCAAAACTGCAAGTCTAACGATAATTATAGTTTTATTATTGGACTCGACAGAGCAATTTTTCTGACTATATCAATATGTTACAGATATAGTTTACCAGATGCTGCTTATACATATGAGGATCAAAAAGATGGGTCTGTAACGATTTACACATCACGTGCCAATGTTTTCGACTATGAAAAAATTAAAATAGTGTATATTCAGGTATGAATACACGTACACTTTCAAATACAATATTTTTATACGTTTTATTTTCACACAGATTACTGCAACAGATACTTTAGAAGATGAAGAAAACAACAGACATTCAACTGTTCAACAAATAACAGTTAATGTTATTGATGTGAACGATGAAACTCCAAGAATATTTTTAGTAAGAATGAGTGAGATTTTTTGAAATAAATACATATTTACAATAAATATATTTTAGCCTGTTAAACCAAATGAAATTGAAGAGCATAGTGATATTGGTACTGAAGTAATTTTATCTAAAGATAAAGAAATGGTAATTACTGCAGAAGATGTAGACACTGATGCGTTGTTAAAATTTTCAATAATATGGGATAAATGTAGAGCTTCAAAATTAGGAGCACCCATAGACATAAACGAAATAAAAGAGTAAGCATTAAAAAATAATCTGGAATTTATGTTTACGTGGATCGCGCTAGAATTGGCCCATAAACCATAATCGAAATACTTACTGATTAATAGTAAAACTAAATAATAAAAAAATATTATTATAACGAATTAAACATTTTATGACATGACGGGTGTGGATTTAATTCTATTGACCAGGCCAGAAACATGAAAGCTGACAATCCCGGTTATAATTCCACAGCGCTCCACCGAAAGACTATCCATGGACCTTTTACATCAAAAGAGAGAGATAGACAAAAATGACATATATGTAGTGCGCAATAGGTTGTTCGCGCTTTGAGGAGACCAGTTACATTTCAAATAAAATTACAAATGGCGGAAAGTAAAAACTCTGGCAAAAACTTAAATTTCTTAAATAAATTCACACAAAGCATTTGTGATGAATATTTTAAAATAAGAGGAAGAGGAGATGGAATCAGAAAAAGTGATTTTTTGTTCCACAAGATGCGAAATAAACACCACATAAAGTGACAGACAATTACGTAGTTGCCAGTTTGATATTAGGAAAGTAATAAACAAGAATAAAATTGTTGTTTTTTCTTTTAAATATATTTTTTTCAATATTAATTATTTCTTTATAGTAAAAGACAAAATTGTTTAAGTTTTTGTGTTGTTTAAATAATTTTTTATCGAAAATAAATGCTTATTCTTTCAATCATTTTACTTGACAACATGGTGCCTCCTCATCTCTAATTTCACTACGTGGCGCATTGAAAAATGACGTCAGGTTGCAATAAAAATGTAAAAGGTCCATTGGTGAGTAAAGATGGTGGAACTCTCAAAAAAATATTGTTTCAAAGCCACTGGTCTGATGCAGATGACATGTTTAAAAAAATGGTTTATGGGCCCATTATTGAGTATAAGATAATCAGGTAGATCATCGCAATTTTTTAATTGTAACAAGAGAGCATTTTCTTCATTGGCGTTAAAAGTAATAGAACAGCCACAATATTCCCCCGATTTGACAATGTGCAACTTTTGGTTATTTTTTCACTTTGGGATAGGTTTTCGCTTGAAGAAGAAATAGATGTTGCAATTCATGATTATTTTGAAAGCATTTCAAAAGAAAATTGGTTGAGCTTCTAAGAAGAGAAAAGAAAACTCTAAAAAAATATGAGCCATATATATCTTATTCTCAATAATTATGGCGTGAACCTCCAATAGTTTACATTCTACTTGCATATACAATTTTTTTTTTCAGAGTATTTACCATTGAAACAAAATATCCCAAAACTGAAGAAGAAAGAAACTTATGTTCTAATCCTAATTTAGTTACTGAAGGTTGTGCAATTGGAGTTTTAAAAGTAAATAATAACGTAACTCTTGATTACGAAATATTTGATACAATACTTTTAAGTATACAAGTCGAAGATGAAAACCAAGTCGAACATAAAGAAACTGATGAAGGTAACATTATAAACATTTAGCACCATATTTAATGGGGGTTTCCACCATAATCAAAATAGAGAAAAATTACACTTTTACACTAAAATACATTATAAAACATTTATAAAAACACTAACTAAATGGTTAAATAGTTTTTCATTCTTTTAATGCTTGAAAACATTTCACTGCGTTCAAAACGCGCCGAGTGCAGGCCGGGCTATGACGTAATATGCCGGATCGAGGTTACAGTTTTCTGTTTTCCCTCTCACAATACTTTGTTTCACTTACACATATCAAATAATTTCAATGGCCCGTATTACGGGCGCTTATATAGGCTGCCTCACAACTCGCGCCCCAGAGCGAATGAGGAAACACGAGACTGCACTCGGATGTGTAATTTCGAAGAAAAAAATCTAGCTTAAAAGATATTCGAGAAAAGACGTCTTAAAATTGACCAATCGGAGACCTACATCTTTAACGTGTGTTTGCCGTAATTTTACGTTACTAGGGTTTTATACAAATCAATCTTTAAAATGTGTGGGCGTCTTAAAATTGACCAATCAGAGACCTACACCTTTAACGTGTGTTTGCCGTAATTTTACGTTACTAGGGTTTTATACAAATCAAATCTTCTTTAAAATGTGTGGGCGTCTTAAAATTGACCAATCAGAGACCTACACCTTTAACGTGTGTTTGCCGTAATTTTACGTTACTAGGGTTTTAAACAAATCAAATCTTCTTTAAAATGTGTGGGCGACTATAGTTTTCGAAAAATGTCAGTGTCAAATTAAATTTGACAAGGTGAATAAAAAAAGGCAAATTCCTACCATGTATTCAGCCGCTGATTACTTACTAATGATTATAATTTTCGAAGAATGTGGACGTAACGCCAGAGAGGCAGCACGAGTCTATTCGGAACGTTTTCCGGATAGAAATCTTGAAGATCATAAAGTAATATTGAGAGCCATCGCAAGGACGCATGAGACCGGTCAATTTATGCCAGATCGAAAAGAAACTGGTGGTGCTCCCAAAATCGCTCGTACGATATAAATGATGATCTCGGATGACACCTTCGCTAACCTAAATTTGTTAACTGACAGTGAAAAGTCAACTCTAAAGTGTCAAAATTACAGTAAGTCAAACAAATTTTGTAACTCACTAGTAGTATTTTTAAAACCTAGCAACCAGTTTTATTTTGTAATAATATCATCACACCTCAAGATATCCTTCCGGGATTGGTGGATTAAAAAGTCTCCGTTATGCAAGCAGCCGCAAATTATTTTCTTCTATTTGTTGGCAACTTATTGTCGTCGGCAAGTGTCAGTTACGTCTGGGGCGCGAGTTGTGAGGCAACCTGTATATTAAAAGCGCTTTTATTGGGCGCACTTTTACATTAAATTCTTATGAGGAGATGGCTCCATAAAAGTGCTGTTATTATAAAAATGCGCTCGTAATACGGGCCAATATCTTTAATGTAGGCGAGTCGATTTTAAGCTCTCCTACTGTATTTCTTAAAATTAATTTCATTAATTGAAATTACTGTGAGCAGTATGAGCAAACATATGACGCTACGACTGCACCATCTATTGAGCGTTTAGACTTGCGTTCTATCAGGCACTGTCGTGGCGGTAAAAATTGGCTGTTCAAACGAGTTACAGAAAATACTATTTTCAATATTTTTTTTACAGAAAATCTGTTATAAAAATATTTTATTTATTCTAATACGTATAACTTTTCATGAAGAATAACATAACGTATAAAAAACTTGAAGAATAGTGGAAACTCTCATTGCAATCAGATTACAAGTAATGTTTGTACAATAATGTTAATCAACTTTTTTAGGAATGGTGACAATAATTTTAAAAGATATAAATGATAATGCGCCAATATTTGTAGACGATACCATTACTTCTATAAAAATCGTTGTTGAACATGCTGATAATGGTGTATCTATAGGGACAATTAAAGCAATAGACATCGATGGACCAGAATATAATAAAGTTGAATATTATCTCAAGTATGTATTTTTATAACTACAATAATCAACTATACTCCATTGCAGTTAAGAATAGACTTAGGAGTAAGATAAAGCTTACGATTCTAACTTTATGATTAGTCTAAACTCGAATCAGGTTTACAATAGCGAAGAATATGTAACAAAACGTTTCAGTCAGCTGTTGAAATCATCCTTTAAGTAATTGTTTATTTTGGGGTCATACCACATTTTCCTATTTTTTTTCTGACAATACACTTAAAACTACTTACGAAAATATATCTTTTATGTCACATAAGTTTCTAGTTTTACAGAAATATTTTTTTGTTTATATAAAATTTCAAATGACGTCATAATTTTGCGACCGTAGTGTCGCCTATCGAGTAAAAGTGGAACTACATTTGATGATTTGATGTTTATGTCATCACTTAAGCTAGAGTAGTCTTCAAAACTTTTGGAGTATTTATTGCCTTATGCCATCTTTCCCTTACATCTTGAGGCATAAGAATATGAACAAAATAGTTATTTACATACCAAGATCACGCAGGTGATTTGTGCAATATTTTTCGAACGAATAGTATAAAACTAATAATTAGTAATTTGGGTACAAATAATTTTATTTATTAAAACTTTATTACATAACACTGCTTTGTAACTAATTTCTGAGTGATGTGTCAAATTTAAATTCCAATTATTTTAATGTTTTTTTATGTAATGTTGTGTATTTAAATAACTATTTATTACTTACCAAGTATTTCAATTGTAGTATATAGCAAATTTAAACTTAATAAACTTGTTTAATTTCTTGTTTTATTAAAATTTACATTACGTTTGTTGGTTGTTTTACCGACTTCCCGACTGCTCTGTCTTGCCGACTCCCGACAAGCAGAAATTGTTGTCAATATTGTGAACCAAATGCACTAATTTTATTATTTTAAAATTAAATTTCATTCAATATTCCACCATTTTCTTTTATTGTTATTAAGCGAAAGATTGTTTGACAAACTATACTTTATTATTATAAATATATTTATTTAAGAAATGCTTTAGAAATAGGAGAGTGTTTTTTCTAAAATTTCCCGGTCGCCTACCTGGTGGAGACCTGGGAAATTGATGTTTCGGACGTTCCTTAGGCGACGCGAAACAACACATTTCAGTGCATGAGTACGAAATTTTTTTTTTTTACTTCTCAACGAGTTGTTCTCGCAGGACGGCACAGAACAACCATTGTAATATCTAAATGAAACATAAATTGTATTTATTTATAATTTTTATTTAGCATATTTCGTTATTCGTGCTATTTTTTTTAAAACTTGTTGTAAAGGTATTGACGTTATTATCAAAATGTTAATTATATAAGGTTGTTAGAAAAATGACAAATCAGATTCATGTACAGAACAGTACGTGTGTGCCTCACTATCGTGTATTTGTGAACAAAATTATGACGTCACAAAATCAGACTCAGAATCTTTATAAAGAAAATCATTAATGAAAAGTATAATCATATTTAATATTTTTGCGTATATGTATAATATTAAGTAAATTTTTCATTTATGAAAGAAAAATCAACATTTTCCTTTTTGGTATGAGCCCATTCAAAAGTTTTATGTGTGTAAAACGGGCTGACTTCGAAGCGTCACTTGAAATAGTGTTTAGTTGATTATTTAAATATTAAAAATATCTACAGCGTTAAAATTAATTCCTGTAAATGCAGTACTTAAAAAAAATATATTCTCAAATTATGATTTTTTTAGGCCTATCGGTGACATAAAACCAGATCTAATTGACATTGACAAAGATACCGGCGAACTTATAGTTCAAAACGGTAAAGAAATTGATGCAGACTTTCCTGATTATGTGAAATATTTATATTATAATGTTATTGCAACTGATTCTAAGTGGAATACTACAGAAGAAGTATGCGTACAAAAAATGTTTGTATGTATGTTTTATGAAGCTTATCTGTTGCAGATTAAAATAGAAGTCGAGGATATAAATGACGAAAAACCCTTTTTATCAAAAAAATTACCCGACGACATGAAAGTAACAGAAGAAAAAAAAGAATGTTTTGATGTAATAAAAGGAAATGATCACGATAGAGACGGTAAGAAATTTATTGTTGAATATCTTAGATTTGATTATAACTTTATGAATTATTATTTTTCAGAACCACACAAAGTAGTTTCATATTTTATTAATGACGACTTTATTGATCTATACAAAATATTCCAAATTAATAGTAAAACTGGAGAACTTTGTGTGCATGGCAATATACAATGGAGTATTGATAAAACAGATATTCAGATTTATTTTACGTTACAAGATAATTCAGGAGTAGAACCTAACGTAGAGAAATTTAGCTTCACTGTATCTATACTTGATACAGATAATAATCCTCCTATTTTACCAACAACACCTTCAGATAGTAAAAGTGTAACAGAAAGTTCGAAAAAGGTTTTTAAAATTTAATCATTGTAGTTAGTAGCTATTTTGAACAAATTTAATTTTAGGGATTTGAAATATTTAAAATTATAGCAACTGATAAAGACGAACCATGCACAGAAAGAACAAAAATAGATTATAAAATAACGAAAATATTAAACAATAGAGGGGAAGAAACAAAAGATAAAATATTTGGTATCATTTATGAAGAAGGACCAAAACCTGAGTGCCAACAAATTGCGAAAGTTATTGTCAATAATGACCTAACAGATTACTATGGGACATTCACTATTACCATTCATGTATGCTATAAAAATGTTTAAAAATTTAAATTAGAAATGGACCTTTTACATCAAAAGAGAGAGATAGACAAAAACGACATATATGTAGTGCGCAGTAGGTTGTTTGCGCTTTGAGGAGGCCAGTTACATTTAAAATAAAATTACAAATGGCGGAAAGTAAAAACTGGCAAAAACTTAACTTTCTTAAATAAATTCACACATAGCGTTTGTGATGAATATTTTAAAACAAGAAGAAGAGGACATGGGAATCAGAAAAAGTGGTTTTTTGTTCCACAAGATGTGAAATAAACACCACATAAAGTGACAGATAATTGCGTAGTTGCCAGTTTGATATTAGGAAAGTAATAAACAAGAATAAAATTGTTGTTTTTTTGTTCTTTTAAATATATTTTATTCATTACTAATTATTTCTTTATAGTTAAAGACAAAATTATTTAAGTCATTTTTTATCGAAAATAAATGCTTATACTTTTAATCATTTTACTTGACAACATGGTGCTCCTCATCTCTAATTCGTAAGAATTTCACTACGTGGCGCATTGAAAAATGACGTCAAGGTGCAATAAAAATGTAAAAGGTCCATTAGGTATAGACCAGAAAAGTTAGGTTAGAATATGCCTTTGGCGCGAGTTCATAGTTTGAATTCCCTAGTATATGTTTCATATAGGAGTTTAATTTTACAGTCAAAAAAAGATATTTTTTAAAAAAAGAAATTAAGTAGCTCTTGCTAAGAATTCGATAGTTTGTTTATTCAGTAATAGATTGCAACAGTTTAAACCTGTAGAAAAAGTAAAGTAAGAAAATTATTAGAAATTAAAATGCTTGGTGCAAGCAAGGATACCGTATGTCGTTGACCCACCAGTAAATAGGACAGCACAATAGAAGATGAAGCATGCACGAGACATACGTTCAATGAATTTTGTAGTATTGTATTATTATTTAAATAATTATAAACTGTGCAGAGTTCATGTGAATATTATTGTATGAATCTGGAGATAAAGGATTGATCTAGATGCTACATATAATGCTTTGCATAAGGAATTTACTTTTATGAGATTTTTCGGCCTTTAAAGTTGAGCAAAAATTTCCTTGGTAAGAAATGCACGGGGATTGAAATTATGTTCTCAGCGTTATGAACTGAGTTTGAATTTCGCGCCTAAGTTTGACCGTACACTTTTCTGATCTATTAACGCTTGAGGAGCTTTTGGCCATGCAGCGACAGCTACTTTCAAACATGCCAAACAGTTTGATAAAACGCTCGCAAAAAAGTATATCTAATCACAAATTATTACATTTTAGAGTTTGAGTGTTTCTACAAAAACGACCTATAAATAGGACTAACTATTATATAATTGCTCATCAATGTTTATTTTTCTATTACTCAACATCCAGTAAATAATTTTCTAATACTTAAACATGACCCTGATATTAAGTTACAAAAATCTTTAACAATAAGGAACCGTATTTTTTTCTTTGATTATCTCAAATTTTAAAAAAATGGGCTACGGTTGTTTTCGTCAGAAGCTTTTCAATTACTTGCTTGAAATATCAGTCATAAAGCATTTGTTCTTATAAAATAGATATTTTATATATCTATAAGTAAATCTTACAGATTTCTAAATATAAATTCAAGTACAGGGTGGAACAAATTAGAGTTCCTTATATGAAAAACTTTTTTATTACGCACAGAAAATTGATGTAGGTCTTTATTGGCCAACTTTTTGAGATATTAATAGGCCCCATAGGAATTTTCTATTGTCTTTTGTTTTTGAGATACAGGTTAAAACTTGATTTTCGCTTATTTTGAAAATACCTCATATTTCGCTTATAATAGAAGATAAAGAAAAAATGTTTAGATAATTTTAATACGGTTTTTTACGTAAAGTGGGTGGAGTAATTAAATTTTTCAAAATTGAATAATTCTCGAGATATAACACAAATATAATATTTTTTAAATGGGAACATAAATGCTGAAAATAGCCTCATCTTTTTCCTTAATTTATAAGCTTTTCAAGTTTACATTATTTTGATTTAATTATGAATTAAACATGAATTATTAATTTTTTTGGTGAAAATTACGCATGTTTTCATTAAAATACGTTTTGTTGTTAAAGTGTATTTCGAAATGCAGTGAACGCGCCAAGTTTGAATTCTTTGAAGCGCAACAACTTCCTGGTATAGATTTGTACACATTGACAAATGTACAAGGCGAGAAATGTGCAGGGCAATGTAACTTCAAAAACATATTTGTACGATAGAAAAATATATATGCCAAGAAATGTACAGAATGATATGTGTGCATTTAGGAATTTGTATGCTTTTCCAAATTACAGATCATCATTTGTTTATTTTAATTCTATATCTATTAATTAAAATCTCAAAATTATTTTTAGTCAATTCGTTTCGGATTATTTCATTATTTTTTTATCAGCGCTGTAATTTGCTTTGACACAATTTAAAAATTGTGGTTTAATATGCTTTCGGAAGTATATAAATGGACCCGTTTAGTGATGACGTAGGCCAGGTTAGCAAACAAGAAAATGGATGCCGCCTTGGTAACGGTTGCTGCGTTATTTAAAATTGACCGCGAAACTAGTAGTGACAGATTATGAAAGATTTCAGGTTCTTCAAATTTTAGGCTCTTTAAAGGGAACAGTGTATATTTTAAGGTTTTATTATAAATTTGTTTGACCATGACTTGAATCATTATAGGGCGCGAGCAGACACGTAACTCGAGCAACCTGCTTGAAATCAGCTGATATGTGTGCGCATGTCATTTTGACAAGAACAATGTCACTTTGACAAGACCATGTTTTGACTTATTTGAATTTTGAACTGTTAAAAAGTTATTATTTTCAATTTCATGTGTTTTACTGCCTGAAAATTGTAAAATAATAACATTTTAGCAGATCAAATTCAAAATATATCAACATTGTTTCTGTTAAAGTGACATTGTTCTTGTCAAAGTGGCAAGTGCACACAAATCAGCTGATTAAAAGCACTTCAAGGTCGCTCGAGTCACGTGTCTGCTCGCGCCCTATAGCGAAAGTTAAACTTGTAAGTTTTTTAAATTTCCAAAAAAAAACCAAATCTGAAGTATAAATGGGTAAACTTAATCAAGTTAGTATTTATTTACAACAGAACAGAACTTTATAACGTGTGTCAACGGGTCCATTAGAAAAATGAGTAAAAATAATGAAAATAACAATAAAAATAAATAAATAATGATCTGTAATTGATTTTTTCATTCGATTCTTAATAAATTTCATTGTTTTCACCCAAAAAATTAATAATTCATGTTTTATTCGTAACAAAAGAATGTAAACTTGTTGCGCAGGTCCAGTCTCAACTAAACGCGCGCTAGCGCCAGCTATACAATCATCGACCAAACTGAATATTTAAGGTAGTTGTCACTTGTCACTCGAGTGTACCTACTCAAAAACTTGTTCAAAATAAAAATTAAGATTGTAGGTACTATTATGTTTAAGAATCTGTAAGACCTTAATTACCCTGAAGAAGATATAAATGTGTACCTAAACGTCAGTTTTATAAGAATTATGTATGACAGATTTCGAGTATTTGTTAATAACTAATCTGCACCACAGTCGAGAAATTTACCCACATTCGAATAAATATTTTATATTTCAGGCAGAAAATCCAGAAACGAAAGCAAATTTTGATGAAAAAGATTACGAAATTAGTGTAGAACCATTTAATTTCAAAGCTCCTGTGATATTAAGTCCAACTCAGACACTCTTCGTCTTGAAAGATGTAAGTAATAAATTATTTTTTCTACAGTCTATATACAAAGTAGCCATTTGCGCTCTCTTTTCTTAACGCAAAATGTCACTTTGCCGCTCATGCGCGACAAAGTAGAAAAAACGCTCGCTGTCCAAATTTCTAACTATACAATGTTGAGAAATGTTACTTGTCTACATTCTTAATAGAAACGTTTAGTCAGGAACTAATAACACTGTAGTTACGCATTTACCACCTTCACAAGTCAATTTGACATATAACTGCTCTGTCGGTATATTACATAACCAAACAAAATGCCGCACTGCTGTGAAAATAAAATATGGCATTTATTTACAAAAACGAAAGTATAAAATGCTTAGATTAGATTGAAGCTATAGCTCAAGAAGAATGGAAAGTAACGATAAATTAAAATTAAATATAAAATAAATTGTGTGAACAGTTGTGCTGCCACCTGCAAAAGTTTGGCGTGAACGCTCCCAGTGGACATCCACTTTTCCACTGCACTAGTTTAATGTACTTGAAACAAATAAATTATACAAAACTTATAATATTCATTACAAAATTGCCATTAATTTTTTTGTAAAAACGAAAGCCATATTTGAATACGTTCCTATCTTCACTGCAAAACTGTTGAGTAGTACTGTAAGTATACTATTATTCACGAAAGATGACTATTCAAGGTCATTTGTTCGAAGAAAGAATACACATCACTTTATAGCAGTAGCTTAGCAACATATTGTATCTATTAGAAAGAAAAAGATTATTTGACCTGTGTCTATTTAATTTATGTCGTGTGACAGATATACGTAAATAGTGGCATTACTTTCTAACACACTATAAATAATAATGACATATGTCGTAGAATTACAGATACCTAATTATCTACTGCACTGCCCTCTGTGCTAATATTTACCCAGTGGCGTTGACGTTTATATCAAATTATTATTCCTTGGTTTATAAGTTAGGTCTATGTTTTTGCATTTTGGAAAAACATAAGTGAAGAACATAAATCTTTCAGAAAGGCATTATTTAGAAAGAAACATAATTTTCAAATGAATTATTATTATTTATCAGTTAAAATGTGTCCATAAATATTTCATGTTGCACGCCTATGCAAACGAAATGCAATGAAGTTATCTATAAGTAATATTAAATCACACGGCTCACAAATGACCTTGAATAGTCATCTTTCGTGAATAATAGTTTACAAGTGTACATTTTATTAATTTTTTTATGGTGGAGGACTGTAGAAAAAATCTTGTGTGTGTTTCGAGCGCAAATGGACATTGTCGATTTCGAGAGAATGCCGCGCTCCTGCGTCGCGCGTCAACAACCTCTCAATCGACAATGTCCCATTTTGTGCTCTTAATACACAAATAGCTATAGTTTTTATTATTCTAATGTGTAATTAATTTCAGAATCAAACACCAGGAGCAAAATTAAAGACTCTTGATGATTCTGATATCAATGATTTCGAAGCTTCGGATAATCAAAACGGAAAATTTGAAATGACATTTTCGTTTGAAGGGGATCAGTCTGTTTTTGAATTACTAACTAAACCTAACGTTGACAAAAACAAAGCTAGACTTACAGTAAAAATGAAAGACCCTAAGGGAGATTATGAAGTAAGAATTAATAGTAGGTTTGTTGGTAGCGATCCCGGACTAGTTTGAACATCATACGCATGCGCAGTTTCATTTTAATAGTTCGTGGTACGACTCCCACTAACATATGATTGGTCACATAATAATCAGACTAGTCCGGCATCGCTACCGCGAACATACCTATTAATTTGAATTACAAGATTTTAATGTTATATTTTTCTGTTTAGTTAAAAATTAAGGCAGAACATAAGGGAGTTGGTAACGCAAAAAATTCTGATGAAAAAAGTATAACAGTGAAATTCGTAGACGACAATTTACTCCCCACATTTGATGTAAACAAATTTTCCGTAAAATTTCTAGAAAATAAAACAACAGAAATATGTAAAGAAATACCAATAGCAAATGACCCGAAATGTAATGAAGATGATTGTTTTTACACAGTATATTATCATATTGTAACTCCAGAAGGTAAGTAGGTTGGCCAAAAGTAAATGTCACTTTTTCAAATATTTCTGGAGATTAAATTTAAAGTTTGTTGACATAAAAAATTAGATTTTGAATTTTTTTCTGCAAATTTTGTTAAATTGAAATGCAATATACGTTGTTCCATTTACGCAATGGGGGAGTTTTCGATTTTTTGATATGTAATATAATTTTAAATCGAAAGCGTTTTTACTTTTATATTGTGTAAAATATAAAAAATTACGGAGAAAAAAGTTAATATTTTGCAATATTTTTCAACATTACTAAACTCCCCCATTCCGTATTGTGGAGAATAGGGGATAGTTTTGACCTCTCTGATTGGCTGAAATTGGAGACAAGGGACAAGTTTACCCAATGTACTCGTAATAGGGGATTCCACCATTTTTTTAATATAATTTCATCTCAAAGTATAATAAAACCAAGACTGTCGGTGAAAATTCGGTAAATTTTTTTATTATTATTGATAATCGAGTTAGTCTCCCAAAATTTGAAAATATAGGTGTGACGTCACGAATATGTTTTTATATCAAAATGTTTTCTTCATGGACCTAAATGTTCTTGAAATATATGCTATTTCTAAATTATGTTTATAAAAAATAAATGAATATTATTATACTGTACAAGTCTACATGATTTATAATTGGAAATGTATTTAAATTATTAAGTTTAATGCAAAACATTTATATTCAAATAAAAACTTCCATTGGTAGTAGGTTCCTCCCCTAACGTGATATTCGTTATATATTTATAGGCCGTCTTTGAGCCGTCAGTCAAAATAATATATGTATATGAAATTCATATAAGTGACGAGCTGCTATAACAAAAACCTCCTTATTTCCAAAGTATTTCAATTATATCGTTTTATTTCTTTATTAATATTCATTATTAAGCATATACTTTCAATATTTTTTTCTAATTTCTCTTAATTCAATAGACCATTTCAGAAATTTGAGCGACCACTACATTTACTTTTTGAACTAAAAACTTAGTGTCGTTAAATGGCGGCATTACAAATTTATATATTCTGTTTTCAATGGACCTTTCCAATTTAAAGAGATAGAAGATATGCGCAATGGGGATCTGCGCATAGTAAGAACAACTGAGATCTATGACGTTTGATTCTAAAAAAATTAGACGTAAAATGTAAGATAACTTTAAAAAATCTTATCGAAATAAGTTACAAAAGCTTTTATTGAAGGTAAAATGTCTAACGATGCAAATTTTCACTGAGAATACAGGTATTTTAATGACTGCAATATTTTTGACGTTTCGTTTGACAGCCCAACTGGCAGTTGTTCGCGCCATTTTCGTTAAATGGCGGCATTTGAAATTTATACGCGACCCCGGTATTGTTTTAAATTTTAGAACTACACAGAAGTTGTTAATATGAATTTGAGTATAAGATATGATTTCAATTCTTATTTTACAAATAAAAACTTATTTTACTATGTGAAAAAATGAAGTCAATTCATCAATCAATTATGAAAATTGTATTACTATAACTAACCTAACTTTTTATTTTGTAAACCAGAAAAAACATTTCAAATGGCAATATTTTGTGGGCCACAAGTTTAGTACCCGTCTTAATTATTTGAAAAACGAAACCAATAAAACAAAAACAAAACTGTAAAATTGACAGAACTGTCATATAAACAAGGACGGGTATACGGCAATCGGCACTAACTTTTTGTCGCAGTCTAACACTTGGCGCATGCGCTTTGAATTTCTGAAATGGTCTTGCGCTGTACTCCCCTCCCTATTCCGGCTACCTGAAACTGTCGCTGATGCGAGCGACATCTGCTGAATGGCTTAAATGGAAGTATAAGTAATGGTAATTACTTTAATTTATGACTCGAAATCCGTTACAGAAAAATAAAATTATAAACTCTTGAAAACCAACATTTTTAAAATTACGGTTTTGGTACCCGAGTAAATTTAATTTAAAGACGGTTAAAATGGATATAGTATGTAATTTTTACACAACATTATTATATCATCATGTAACCGCAGTTTTATTATTCATTTTACTATGATTAATTTTGATTGTTATATATTTCTTTCGTTTTATAGAACTGAACACATTTGAAATAAAAAGTGACGATCCAAAACATCCACAAATTTGTTTACTTCGCGAATTAGACAGAGAAGAGCAAGATTTTCATTATTTGCAAATTTTTGTGAGTAATAATAACAAGCCTCCTACTAAACCACCTGCCAATTCTGAGAAATCATTCCTAGAAGTGACAGTTGTAGTAGAAGATATAAATGATAATCCACCTTCATTTTCTCAAAAGTTATTTAAAGGAGGCCTAGCAGATACTGATAAAATTGAAACAGAAATCGTTACATTAGTAGTAAGTGATTATTAATTGATTAAAATGATCCAATCATTTCTGCTCTTATTTTGTTTTTCAGGCAACTGATCCAGATACTGTAGATAAAGATACACTGTGGTATGCTATAAATGAAGAAACTATAGAAGCCTCTAACCCTTCTTTGAGTTCGATTAAAAATGCTTTTGGAATTAAAGGAGATAAAATAATAAACCGGTTTACTCCAACGCAACAAATGACCGGATATTTCACATTTGATGTTAACGTCTATGATTCATTAAGTAAGTAATATCAAAAACACACAAAAACATATTCATTTATGGGAGAACATAATATTGTATTTTGAAACCTACAAGGCCTGTCTAAAAAGAATCCGACCTTCGGCTAGGAAAAAAATATTGCATAGGTACCTGACGGGTTTGGGACCCTAATCCTCTTCCGCATTATTTTTCTCTACTCTCAAAACGGGACCCTTTCAATGGTTTCTTTAATTTCGGAAACAATCAGAAGTCGCAAGGGGCCATGTCTGGAGAGCAGGGAGCTTGGCAAACGACTGGAAGTCTGGATCAGATGCGATGAATGAGCTGGAGCATTGTCATGATGCAACTGCGCATGTTTAAAGCCTCACGTAAAATTGCCTGCGTGGAAACGAGATTTCGCACCCTCTCAACAACAGCTGCACCGCGAGCGGTTTGTGGAGCTGGTCACTCGCAACTGATGTGCGGCCATTTTCAAATCGGTTGAACAATTATTTTATTTGTATTCCCACCATGGCATCGACTCCAAACACTTGACGAATCTTACGATTTGTTTCGCTTTGAGGGTCACCAAGCTTTTGATAAACTTGATGCAGCATCTTTGCTCATCACGTTGCCATTTCGAATGAATCGGAAATCCGACGAATACTTAGAACACCTCACATAGCAGCTACCAAGCAGCGAATTATGCACCCAATGGCAATTCAGGTGTCGCCTTCGCAGATATAAAATAAAATAGATAGCTAATGTTCATGAAAATGGCGCCCGATTTTGTGATTTCATGGAGAAAACTACGCTAATGAGGTCATGCAAGAAAAATGTTCATTTTTTGTTTAAATAAAACAAGCATAGTCTAATTTATCGATCTGTATGAATAAATTATTTTTTATTTACATTTTTTGTTTTATAAAATCATTTTAAAGTATGCCATTTTTAAAAAGATGCAAAAAACCAGCCATGTTTGTGATGTCAGCGTTTCACACTGAAGTTCAGACTCATTTCATACAGCCTTATTATATCGACACATAATTTCTAAAAGCAAAAAATATATGTGGATAAATATATTTGATAAAAATGCTATAATATAATAATTATCCACGTATCACTCAGCTGCTGGTCATTAGTCCATCGTTTTTACTTTTTCGTCTTATTAACATTTGCCTACATTGTTCGTTGTGTATTCTTGGAATTTTATTACTGTTGCTTTGTTGCGTATCAAATCTGTATTTTTCAATACAAACACAGCGTTTCACCGACATGTTTACATTCGTAAATTTCAGGTTATCTTTAAATGTCACTTTGACGTTTAATCTAATGTGACATTCAAAATGGCCGCGTTGATGAAACGCTGACGTCACTGGGCAAGGGACGAAGCGGAAAAAATTAGCCGCGTTTTGAACAATGTCATTTTTATTTGCAATTTTTTCAGTATTCAGTATTTTCATTGCGCACGCATCATTCGCGCCACTCTTTTTAAACGGATAACCAATCAGAATATGAATTTGTCACATCGCGCGCTGCTGTGCTCAGTCAGTTCGAAAGTTTGGTTTATCTTGTGTTTGTTGGCAAAGAACATATTTTGTTCGTGTTCAAAGTTCTTACTAGTTAGTATGCAAGCTGCTGAATACTTTGTTTGATTTTGAGTGCAATTTACTTGTTATTTTGGACATACTGGTAATTAAGGTTTTAGTTAGTTTAAAAACTAGCATACGGTTTTAGCGATCTATTTTATTTTATATCTGTTGTCCCCTACCACTGTGGAAAGTGGCGCCGCCCTACGTCATTATTTTGCGCGGGAAAATTGAAGATCGGATTATTTTTAGCCATACAATATATTGAAATTTTCTCATGTATAAAACTCTTGCACCTAATAGTATCAGGGGGATAACAAATTAAGTCCACCAAATCTAACCAAATTTTTTTAAAAAAAAAACGAGCTTGCTGCACTTTAAAATGAATTGTTGTCAAACTTGGAATAATATTTTTTAATCAGACTTTGTAAATCTTTTTTTTTCAGACTACACCGATGAAGCAGTTGTAAAAATACATATAATATCTGACAAAATGCGAATTAGTTTTAAATTTAATGAAGATATTGATACAGTAAAAAACAAAAAAGGAGAAGTAATTAAATTTTCTATAATTTGTATTTCCTATTTTCATAATTATTATTTTTAGATTGAAGAAATATTTTCGAAAACATTTGATTATGCGTGCACGATTGATGATTTTACGAAAAAATCTAACGATACTAAATCTAGAGCAAACTCATATATAACAGAAATAAAAACACATTTTATAGATGACCAAGACGAGCCAGTAGAAAAAAATAAAATTACCGTGTAAGATAAAAAATAATAATTTTGAACGTATATTTATTATAATATATTGCAGAAAAATGGAAGACTTAGCACTAGTTGGTAAATTAAGTATACGTTTTGACGACATTGGTCTAACTCTTATAGATATAGAGGAACAAGAAGGAAACTCAGTTACTGATGAAGTCGAAGAATTGAATAATTTACTCCAAATTCTTTTGATAATTGTTTCTGTTGTTCTTGGTACATTGTGTCTCATTCTTATTGTAGCCTTCATTCTTCGTACCCGCAGGTAAATATTGATGGATAAAAATGTTAGAAGGAATTTACATTTTTTACTTTTAGCTTAAAGAAACGATTGGATGCAATGACAACGAACGTATTTGGTTCCACAAAATCAGATCTTAACAGAGTTGGTATCAGTGCCCCGGGAACAAATAGGCATGCTATTGAAGCAAACCCAGTTTGGAGTGAAGATCTAAATGGTGTTAATCAATTTGATACATTGAGGTACACCAAGTAATATTTAATAATTACTAAATAATATAATAACTTATTTTTATTTCAGTCAAACTAGTGGAAGTTCAGATTTAATTGGAATTGAAGATAAACCAGATTTTCAATATGATTATCGTAGAGTAAGTAAAATATAAAAATATGCTACAAAATTATTAAAATGTTTGTATTTAGGCTAGCATCAATCCAGTCGTACAACAAATGTTTCAAGAAAATGAAGACCATGCAAACGCATTTGTAGGATCAAATAATATGAAAAAACATTCTAATGATGATGACGATGAAATAAGCAGTTTACCCGATTCTATAAATATATCGTGAAAGTTTTGATGTTGTTAAGAGTCAAAATATATTGTCAGTATTATAACATTGTTATTTCTTTTATTTTGTTTATGTAAATAAAATCAATTTCTTTTATTGATCTCTAATACAATACAAGCCCAAACTCATAATGATTCAGCCGGTTTATATTTTCAACAAATTATAAAATCTACACAAATGGTTAGAAATTTCTACAAAATTCGTTCGGCTACTTTCAATATAGTCTTAAAACTTTGACTGAAATGACTGGTGATAATAGTTCGACCGGCATTTTAAAGTTCATCTTCTAGTCCAGATTTAGCTTCTACAGAGACCATTTACTTTTGGCACAATGGAATAAATAGTAAAAAATTACTATAGTATTCACGAAAGATGACTATTCAAGGTCATTTATGAGCCGTCTGGTATAATATTACTTGCTGATAACTTCACTGCATTTCGTACCCATAGGCGTGCAACGCGAAATATTTATGGATAAATTTTCAGTGAAAATAAATGTAATTTATTTTAAAATTTTGTTTCTTTTTAAATAATAATTTTCTCATAGTTTTATCATCTTCATCTACGTTTTTACATAATACAGAAATATAGACTTGTCGTAAACCATAGAATAATAATTTGATTTAAATGTCAACGTCACTGGATAAACATTAGTACAGACAGCAGTGTAGTAGATAATTACATGTCTGTAAATTTGCTACATAAACTATTATTCACGAAAGATGACTATTCAAGGTCATTTGTGAGCCCTCTGATATAATATTACTTGCAGATAACTTCATTGCATTTCGTATGTATAGGCGTGCAACCTGAAATATTTATGGACACATTTTAACTGAAAAAATAAGAGTAATTCATTTGAAAATTGTTTCTTTCTAAATAATGACTTTCTGAAAGATTTATGTTTTTGCAAAATACAAAACCATAGACTAACTTATAAACCAAGGAATAATAATTTGATTTAAACGTCAACGCCACTGGCTAAATATTAGCACAGAGGGCAGTGTAGTAGATAATTAGGTATACTATTATTCTCGAAAGATGACTATTCAAGGTCATTTGTTCGAAGAAAGAATACACATTACTTTGCAGCAGTACCTTGGCAACATTTTGTATTAGAAAGAGAAATATTATTTGACATGTCTATTTAACGTATGTGGTGGGACAGATATACGTAAATAGTGGTATTACTTTCTAACACACTATAAATAATATTGACGTATGTCGTAGAATTACAGTTACCTAATTATCTACTACACTGCCCTCTGTGCTATTATTTACTCAGTGGCGTTGACGTTTAAATCAAATTATTATTCCTTGGTTTATAGTTAAGTCTACGTTTGTGTATTTTGCAAACACATAAGTGAAGAACATAAATCTTTTAGAAAGGCATTATTTAGAAAGAAACATAATTTTCAAGTAAATACTCTTATTTCTTCAGTTAAAATGTGTCCATAAATATTTCATGTTGCAGGCCTATGCACACGAAATGCAATGAAGTTATCTGCGAGTAATATTATATCAGACGGCTCACAAATGACCTTGAATAGTCATCTTTCGTGAATAATAGTTTATCTATAATTCTACGACATGTCATTATTATTTATAGTGTGTTAGAAAATGATACCACTATTTACGTATATCTGTCACACCACAAATTAAATAGACATAGGTCAAATAATCTTTCTCTTTCTAATACAAAATGTTGCTAAGCTACTGCTATAAAGTGATCTGTATTCTTTCTTCGAACAAATGACCTTGAATTGTCATCTTTCGTGAATAGTATACTTCCCTATTATTTTAGTGTGTTCGAAAGTAATGCCACCTTTACGTATATCAGTCACAGCACTTAAATTAAATAGACAAAGTGAAATAATCTTTCTTTTTCTAACGCTTCCCATTCTCTTTCTTTTCTTAATTTCCATACTCCTTCTACTGTCACCAGATCACGTCATACTTTTTATCTTCCTTTTGCCCGCACTAATCTTCTTTCCTCTCCCATTTATCGAATGTTTGGACCAACGACCATATACACTGGTTTGGACCTTTTCAATTTAACGGCTATCTCATTCTATCGCTGCAAATAGTAAGAAAATGGCGCGAACAACTGCCAGTTGGGTTGTCAAACGAAACGTCAAAAATATTAAAGTCATTAAAATACCTGTATTTTCAGTGAAAATTGGTATCGTTAGACATTTTAGCTTCAATAAAAGCTTTTGTAACTTATTTCGATAAGATTTTTCAAAGTTATTTGAGATATTCTCACATTTTACGTCAATTTTTTTTAGAAACAAACGCCATAGATCTGTTCTTACTATGCGCAGATCTCTATTGCGCATATCTTCTCTCTCTTTAAATTGAAAAGGTCTATTGTATGTATCCGCAAAAGTATAAATAACGTTTTATTTGGATTTTATGCGTATTACTTCCAAGCCAAGTTGTAGAAGATTAACAGAAAAGTTTATATTTAATAAACTTAAAATAATAATTAAGAAATATGAATGAGCAACAGTTATATTTATTTCCGAAGGTGAGACATTGTTTTGGAATCTGTTAATACGAGTACCATCTTATCTTATAATGTAGCACTACGAAAATACGTAAATTTTTGGGAAGATTATGAAACAAGAGCCCTTAAATAATGTACATATTTTCAACAGTCAACAGAAGCAACAAAAAATATTTTTAATTTCCTGTCTTTAAAATATTCAATAATCGAGGAAAGACTGTCGATCTACTTTTGAAATATTATTATAATCCTCATGAAATTTTGCATATTCTAATGAGTGAGGATCAATATTATTAAAAAAGGTTTTTTTTCCAAATATTTTTTCTTCGCTTCATCCACTAAAGCTTGCCTATATTTACTCAAAAATACACGTCATTTGCAAAATATGAAGTTATGTGTTAATACCTTCAATTCAAATTCCGGTGGCTGACATGATTTTCTCACAATTTATTTTGTTTATAATGATTATTACTTAATTACTTACCTTGCTCATATACTAGAAGCAATAAAACTTAATACTAAATGGATGTAACACGTAATATATCTATAAGAATTCAAACTTGTTTTGGTTGGGTTTCAAAACATTACTGAGATTATGTGTATGACTTTTTATCTCATTTCACTTCAACAATGCTTTCCCAATTCCCACTAGTATTTAGCCCTTATAATTGCATCTAGAATTTACACAAACGTTCATATCAATAATTATTTAACATTTTCTGAAATGCAAATACGAATTATCCATTTGACTCCATGTTAAAATTTAGTTTGTTTGCGCGCAATCAGCTGGTTCGACCGCCATAATGAATGACCTTGAGTGACGTAGGTACAAGTACCTAATTCACATATTCATACCTGATGCCTTCGTTTATGAAAACAAATTTACACAAATCTTCGTATTTTATTTTAAATGTTAATTTGTACATTATCACTTAACGTCCATTCACTGCGATGTATGTATCATATAAAAACTAATGAAATACCTACTCATCAAACAGACCTATTATGTATCATCTTGCGCACTTTCGATAAAAATAAATTTCGCTACATGAAAATACAAATATTTTTCGTGAAATATAAAATATTTATTCATACGGTAACAATGAAAAAAATATTTTTTAATGACTTAATTCTATTGTGATGTATTTTAAACAGTATCAAATATGCAAAAAAAAAACAAGTTTGTTTTGAAGTTTGTGCACATATTTTACATATGAGCATTACCAAATGCTGCTGCAAAATTTTTAGCATATTGATCCTCCAGTCTCTTAAAATGAGTGTATACTATGTCATTTTCATCTTTAAGGCCCATTTCTTCCATTGATACTCGAATAGTTTTAAGAACAAGTAAAAAATCTTTTAACAACGTGAATTCTTCTCCTTCTTTAAGTCCATTATCTTCTTTAATACTTTTAATAATGCCATGTCTATAAAAATCAACCGCATATCCATTTAATTCTGCATCTAACGGTAGTAAAGGAATAATTTTAACATCAGTTGTCATCTAAAAAAAAACTTATTCATTAAGTATTAGTGCTTTAAATTATTTACAGTGTACCCTTTCTTTCAAATTTGTAATTAGGGCTTTCTCTGTGTAGGCATTATCATCATTATTTCCGGATAAAGCAGAAAATGATGAACAAATTAATTTAGGTACGCACATATTCAAAAATTTATTTTGAATATTTTCTAAAAATTATATAAATTATTGTAAGCATAATATAAATATTTTATATCAAACCTTCTGTTATATTAGAATTTGAACTTTTCCCAGCAATATTTACTGACGATAATGGAAGCGTGTTATCAGATTCATTAAAATAATTTGCTACATTTAAAAAATATTGTTCAAAAACAAAACGAACTTCGTTGTTATAATCTTCTAAAGCCTGCAAAAACAGCATTAAAATTGTTGTTTAAAATATTTGTTATTTATACAACCTGACAAACTATTTCTGGTAGCGGATCTAATATAACAATTGAATTTTTAAAAGGTTCTTTCGATGAAACATCTAATGGCACTTTTGTAAACAAATAACTGAGAATTGTCAACAATGTAAAATTAATATTTTCTTCATTATTGGTTTGCGAGCAAATTTTGCGAAATATTCCAGTTTTTAACAAATACACGAATGCTAAATTGCCAGGTTCATGATAATGTAAGTGTGTTGCCATACCACACCAAGTTAGGGGCTCGCCGTTTTCGTTTATGTAACCCTGTAATATAAATATTAATAATATGCATCTATAATAATATTATGCTCTGTTCCATTTAAGCCATTCAGTAGATGGCACTGGCAACAGCGCAAATTTGAAGTAGCCGAAATTACATTGCGTGAACTTGTCTCTTGCCTCTAATTTCAGCCAATCAGAGAGGTCAAAACTATTCCCTATGCTCCGCAATACTGAATGGCTTAAATGGAACAAGGTATAGTGCAGATGTCCACAAAGTATGCTTTTAATAAGAAATTATAGAAAATACGGGATGTACCTATTCCCGCCACTGTGACGTCACGCTTGCTTCCTCAAACCTAACTCTAGTTGGCCACACCCCTTCCCCTTATTTAACCCCAGTGTTAATAAAGTCTTACCACAATATTTCTCCCGATAGGTTCGCTACTGGGCTAGTTACTTTAACCTTCAAAAGACTTTGAAACGTCAAACGAGCGTCAAACATAACTATTAATTAAAATAAAAATAATAAATTTAGACCACGTATTTGTTAAAAACGTTTGTTTTATTGCACCTATTGTATATTTTTCTATATTTTGTGTTTATATAATGTGCCACAACCATGAAAAGTCACGGTTACACACAATAATATCTGTGCATTCTTAAAAGTCTGTACATTTTAATACGTACTTAGGAGAATGTCCATATGCTGCCATCTACGCTAAGCTTTGCGCTAAGGGTGTTCGTTTGCTTTATTTTAAAAAGCGTTTGGGTAGATTTCATTGTCTCGGCAAGAGCGATTTCGCGATGAGCGAAATGACCCCCAAAAATTCAAAGAGTGACCGTCCCGCATTAAGCAGGAATGCCAAAAACATCGATGGTTTTCGATAAGTACGATTATGATAGTTGCAAAGCAATTGAATATCGACAAAGAAACAGCTGATTGAGTATCGTCGAAGATTTAAAGAAAAGAGAAAGTTAAAGTAAAAATATCACCGTGTTATAAATATAAATAATGATTTTGATGAAACAATTGCTTTTGCATTATTTATAAAGTCCTAAAAGTTTGTAGCCACATGTCTTACGGGGTTAGGGGAACTTGTTTGGTTGATAAATATTTCTATTTACTATAGGATTTTCCACGATTTTTTGATTTTTTTTTATGTTAATGTAGAGATAAAAATATTAGACCCATATTTTTTATTTTGTTAACAATTTATAGTACGGGAGAAAAATGCAAATTGAAAGCTAACTTTCTATTTACAATGAAACTGTTTAAAATTAGTAAAATTTGTAATTACATATTTTTTACGGTTGCACAAAAAATATTGTGTACACCTTGTCCGCGAAATCCTTTAGCGCCCTCGAGATTGTCTTGCCTCGGCCGCAAGCGGCCTCGGCGACAATTTTTCTCTCAGTACGCTAAAGAGTGATTTCGCGGTCTTAATATACAAATAACTATTTCAATTTGCCATGACGTCATCCCGTGACGTGACAATCCCAACAAGACCTTGGCCAGCCTCAGCAAGAGAGAAAGCTTGATGAACTATGAGATAGAAACAGTTGTGTCAAGTGAATTTAGCTACAAAAATGTAGCGCGGCAAAATTAAACGTAACCCATACATATCCTGCATTGACTTGCATCCACGTGTGATCCGCGTCTACTTAGCGGTTACTGACTCAGCAAGTGTGTGCTTTTTATTTGTATGTATTTTTAATTAAACGCGCAGTTTAACCAGTTTTCTTGTTACACACATGTATTTAACCTCTGAATGTCAACAGAAATAATTCGCGGTTAAATCCAGGCATGCGCACAAACACCATCAAATGAAATAACTTCGTTGTGTGACCTCGTTAGGGTTGTGGCGTCATTTGGCAACCGTTTTGAACATATGTATGTATTTTTCAATTTAAAATTCATTTATAAATACTTCTATATAATTTATCATTATTTTTATTTTATATTTATATACTTTATACTACAATTTATATGCAATACTTATTTCTTCAAAAGCCGTTGGCTTTGAAAACCCTATTATAACATCGCAGTAAATCGACATTAGCGCTATTTGCGGCTTTTAGTAAGCAAACGTGACGTCACGGTATACAGGTCAATTTGTATCATATTATTTTTAAATACCTTTTTTGAAATATTGCATAATTAATGGCGACTTTAATTACAGTATATATCTTATTATGAGTCGCATATTGCAAACAAAGAATAATTTTATTAAAAGTCAACTTTGTAGACATCTATAATTTAAGCTTTCGTATTAATACCTGAATTTTCAAGAGCTGCAACGTAAAGCTAAAAAAATGTTTAATATTTATTTTCAAACTTTCGTTTTGCATAAAACATAAACTATGTTCGAGCATAGTTAAAATACGAGAAATGCTCATTTTCGTTGCTTCCTCTGATTTTTTCCCTTTCTCTGTTACATCAGACACAAGTAGTAGAGACCGTAGTATTAAAGTCACAGTTACCGGAAAATTTCCTTTTATGTTTGGCAATTTAGCAGTCATAAGAGAATGTTGTTTATGAGGATTAACTCCGAAGAAAATAACATTTCCAGAAGTGTCATATCCACGACGACCTGCACGACCAGACATTTGGTGATATTCCAAAGAGTTCAGGTATGCTGAGGTACCAGCCACTACTACAGTTTTACAAGGCATATGGATACCTGAAATTAACAGAATACTACTGTCATGGATTTCAAGACAAAAAACTAATTAAGTAATATTGAAGATTATTAAAATATAGTTTACCTATCTTCTTCAATCTTCAAGTATTACGACAGTTCTAGCGTTTTCCATTTATATATTTAATGCAAACTTTTTTGCACCGAGTGCATAACTCGTTCAATTTACATAATCAGAGCGCACTAGCTGAGTTATACGTGTTACATTTATACTTTTCAAATGTACTTTCTTGCCACTGCATTAACATTAATTTTGAGTTTTAAAAAGTGCCTGTGTAATAACAATGGATGTACAAAAATACTAATAGAAGAATGATTGAAACATCCTCCCTATTTGACAGTGACAGCTAACAAACTTTCATTACATTTTTGTAACATGTTTAATTTTAAATGCACTACGCAGTATTGTAAGTTGTAACAACAACTAGTGCTTGACGTAATGGGCTACTTGCGTGTCATTTTTTTAATACTTTTGAAGAGACGATAAAAACTTGTTACCCATACATTTTCTTTTAACAAAATCGTCATTAATTGGCCAGAAAAAAATTAATTAATATTTAAATTACCGCCATGTATGACGTAGAATTACGCCAAACCAATGACTGGCCGTAAAGCAATGGACCTTTTACATCAAAAGAGAGAGATAGACAAAAATGACATATAGGTAGTGCGCAATAGGTTGTTTGCACTTTGAGGAGGCCAGTTAGATTTCAAATAAAATTACAAATGGCGGAAAGTAAAAACTCTGGCAAAAACTTAACTTTCTTAAATAAATTCACACAAAGCGTTTGTGATGAATATTTTAAAACAAGAGGAAGAGAAGATGGGAATCAAAAAGTGGTTTTTGTTCACAAGATGCGAAATAAACACCATATAAAGTGACAGATAATTGCTTAGTTGCCAGTTTGATATTAAGAAAGTAATAAACAAGAATAAAATTGTTGTTTTTTCTTTTAAATATATTTTTTTCATTATTAATTATTTCTTTATAGTTAAAGACAAAATTATATAGGTTTATCGGGCCTATTCTGTAACTCAGTGGTTAATTTTTAACAACTGGTTAAAAATTTTACCCAATAGATATCGATTTGACAACTAAAAATACAATTTTTTGTTATATGTCAACATACTTGATTGGTTATATTTTTTAACCAGTTGTTAAAAATTACCCACTGAGTTACAGAATAGGCCCGTATATGTTGTTTAAATAATTTTTTATCGAAAATAAATCCTTATTCTTTTAATCATTTTACTTTTACTTACTACAACATGGTGCCTCCTCATCTCTAATTCGTAAGAATTTCACTACGTGGCGCATTGAAAAATGACGTCAGGGTGCAATAAAAATGTAAACGGTCCATAACATCGGTACGTCCAATAGCAACGGCAAGTGCGGGTAATTTAAACATGACAGATCATCTGTTTGACGTTTGAATAATAGTTTGGAGGTTAATATTTCGTTTGTCATTTTAATCTTGCACGAGTATAAGCCAAGTTAAAATCCTTCAAAACCCTGCTTAACAAATCGAAATACGTAATAAAAGTAACAGAAGCCACGCAAATTGTAAATAATAAAGAAGAGAGACAGTGATAGAAAAATGAACTAATGTCAAAATCAAAAAAAAAATATAAATTTTATTTTAAAAAAAATTATATTTTTACATACGTTTTCAACTTTACGTGTTTAGTGATTTTCAGTACCACGCAAGTAGCCTATTAACTGCACTAAGTGCAAAACTATATACAAATGGAAAACGCTATTTTTATGTTTCAGTACCCATAGCCAGAGTTCCAGTAGCAAACACTGCATTCAAGAACTTTTTTCGAAAGAGCATTTCGACAGAACCTCTTATTTTGGCGTTTAAACCCCCATGGTGCAAACATACCCCATTCCGCATAGACCTAGCTACTAAATTATCGGTACCAATACCACCTCTTCTTAATCGTTTTTCTATAAACTGGATATCTTCCGAATCAATTACACCAATCCCTAAAATATAAAAATAGTATTTTTCAAATTGATCAAATTATACACGTATTTCGTTGAAGAAATGATTAAATTCTATGTTTATTTCTTTTCTACCTTGTAGGGAATGTTCAGCATCTTCAGATATCAAAAACAAAGGTTGATCTACAAATATTTTTCTCTTGGGATTATTCCTGCGATCTACATAGTCTCTTCTACTTTGCATTTCTATAAAAAATTATGTATACAGTAATTATTTACAGATGTCCGATCAAGGTCATCTACGAATTGTATGAATTAAGATTTTAGTTCCGCCCATTCTGTCAAATTCAGTAGTGTCGTTTACTTAGTTTTTATGAGCGTACATAAGATACTACTGTTATTTTATAATTATAAAAATATATGTTACAGTGAAAACATTCAAAATTCAGAACCAAGTTAACTGGTAAGTTCATTAGCAATTGTAAAACCAAATATGAGAAAAATAAAATACTGACAGTGTCAGTGACACTGACAGAAAATGATGGTATACGCACGGCTATGATTCAAGGTAATATATCTGAATTAATAATTGAACTTACGTTACAGCGAACGTATTGTCAACAACGAGAATCGTTTTAAAATGGAATGTCCTTAACTAATAGCGTTTTTAGCTTACACAGTGCAAGTGCGCACTAAATACAATATATTACGTGACCACACTGAACGAGTTCTGCCCTCATCCGGTGGCAGCTGGCAGTGCTAGTTTAGCAACCATATTTGCACTGACACTATTGCACTTGCCTAGGGAATCAATGCACAAAAGTCGCACTGAGCCAGTGCACGGTGAACTTTTTCTTAAGCTGAAAACGCATCAGCTTATTAAATTTTGCACTCAATGACAAGCTGAAAACGCTCAGTGCAAAAAAGTGCGCACTCGACTTATAAGTTGAAAACGCTATTAGTCGAAACAGTATGACAAGCGTGTTATATCTATCCTTATCGCACACACTTGAAGTCTTTGCAAATGAGAGAGATAAATATATGCCAATTTGTTAATTCGTTCATAATACCAGATGACCATGATCGGCATAGCCGCCCGCAGGAGGTGGCAAGATGGGGTTCAGCCCCATCTATGATTTTAAAAAGAAAAAACAAATAAACTTAACAAAAAAAAATATTTATTACAATTTCATTTATCGATTATGGCCAAGGGACAGAGAAAATATATATATATATACCGGGTGTTCACTTTTTTATAGGACATACAATGTTAAAATTTTTATTATGCGATAGTTCGTTCCCTATGAATTTTAGAACAAAAGTGTAAATACAAAAAATGTTCAGAATTAAAAACTGCATCGAACAAGGTTTAATTTATTGATATAATTCGTTCCTGTCATGAGATAAACGTAAAATAAAATTTATAATTTTTAGCTATTTACAGTGTGCCATGGAAAACAAAACATTTGTCATTGTCATTAAGTTATTACAAAGAAGAATAACACTTCCTGTTTCATTATAAAGGTTTATAATTCTGCTAATAGTCCCACGTGCAGGAATAGGCCGGGCCTGATATAATGCACTAAATAAATCTCTCATTTGATTTAACGAATTTCCAGCCAAATACCATTTTATCCATTGAATTTTTTCAGAGATAGTAAATGTATCTATAATTACTGATAAATAATTTAAATGAAGGCAATAATTATTAAATCTTTACGACAATAACAAATGTCATCTGTCAAACTCAAACAGTACGACTGTTTGAATTGTATGTTTTGTTTTCCATGACACACTGTAAATAGCTAAAAATTATAAATTTTATTTTACGTTTATTTCATGACAGGAACGAATTATATCAATAAATTGTAACTTGTTCGATGCAGTTTTTATTTCTTTACATTTTTTGTATTTACACTTTTGTTCTAAAATTCATAGGGAACGAACTATCACATAATGAAAATATTAACATTGTATTTCCTATGTCCTATAAAAAAAGTGAACACACGGTATATTTATAATAATTAGTATTGATTTTCAAAAACAAAACGATCTCGCCTTGGCTCTAAAAATTTATCAATAACTGAGGTGATGAAATCTTTGTTTTTGTTATGTACAACTAGTGAAAATGCGTCAATAACTCCCCTCCCGACAGTAAATTATTTTTCAGCCCCATCTTATGAAATTCCTGCGGGCACCCATGTTGATCGGACATCTTTAAACAATTTACTGTACCTATGTTTATAATAATAAATATCTTACTTACTGGATAAATTTTCTTCGGCATTTCCAGAAAATGTATTTAAAGCTTTCGACTTATATTTCTTTGACTCTAATCTATCTTCTACAACTTTGTAACCAGGTACATTTTGTTTCTGTTTAGATGAACCTGGATTTGACAATATTTTTGGCTACAAAAGCATATTTTAATTTCATATTTTTATATACTAATATTATTTATACCTTATTTCTTTCAAAATGTTCAGTAGTTTTTAATGTCATATAATAAATTAAACGACGGTTGTAAGCAAATACAATCGCTGGTAACATATTATTCTCTTTTAAATGTGATATTAAACTAGTTATATTTTCCAAAATGTACCTAATTCCATTACCAACAATTCTATCGCCTTCTACTGGCTTTAAAATTCTGACGGTGTCTTCAAATTTCTGACGATGATTCTTAAACCAATCAATTAACAGAGTGGATAAGTCTGCCGAATATTTTCGCACCAAATTCCGGCTAATGAAACCTGAAATAGTAATTATTATTTGCACATATTTAATTTACAATTACATGGACACAATTATGTGATACATAACAATTCTAATTAGATTTTTCTAACAGTATGCGGTATGCGACGGAAAATTATTTCATATGATCTGGTCGGTCTGTAAGATTATAAATGTATTGAAGTAAAAATGAGAAATGCGTGTAGACAGTCATAACATGCAGATGACAGGGGCGTTAGCACTTTTTATAAATTGTGCAATTACATATTATAATTTAAGGAATTCATGTAAACAATCATAAAACACTAGGCACCTAGGAATACTGGGCAAAGCCAAGATTTCGCTACTTATTAACTAAAAACTCGTAAATAACAAACGTGACTAACCATTTTCAGGTGAAGAAGAGAAATACGTAATAGGAGACAATATTTCCATTTCTTTACATTTGGGGAAAACAGAATGCATAGTGTCATACAGTTCCAAAGTTTCTGCTGGAGATAATGTCATATAGGGAGGAATTCCGTTATTCTGTTTAATAACGTTTGCTTCCAATTCAGCGTAAGGGTGTAAATGATGCAGTTGTCCATTACCAAATGTAAACTTTGTTAAATCAGAATGTCTTTCTGTATGTACAACTAAATGTAACCTATAAAATAATAAACAAATACTTATTTTTTATACGACAATAAAATCTATTCGTGTAAAATAATTAATTGGCGACAAATCACTCGTGAATCAAGGCTCTCCCGAACCAACGCGAAAGGTTCGAAGCGGTGGCGACGACGAAAATTTCACGTTCATTGAGGCAACGGAATTCGCCTTTGTATACACACCAACACGTTAGTTTTGTGGCAGCATTTGCGACAATGTACTCCACATCAAACGATGAAGAGGCACTTTTATTGATTGCTTTAGACTTTAGACGAAGAACATAATGCCAGGTTTCTATTAGTATGCCGCTTTAAATTATGTACCTATTAATTAATTGATAAGGAGAATTGCATTACATTGATTCTCACAAATTCGACAAAATAATACAACGGTTTTATATTTACATAACAAAATGGACACAAATTGAGTATTTTATTGCCATTTCCATCTATTTTTGGCAGATATCGGGGCCCTCAAACTACCACGAAATTACCATTAGGATATGAATATCTGTCAATTAATTTATATTTTTGTAATTTAAGCGCCAGTTTCGAAATTTCATAATTCGCGCGCTAGATTAGTCAGGAAGGGGGGTTAAGATGACGTTTGACGTTGAACCAGTTTCGTAATATTTTCAAAACTATTTCGTAAGTACATGACGTCATAAATGTGAGGATCGCTAAAATACTGTTTTGAACTAATGACGTATAAATTTAAATCTGTCAAATGTTAATTAGACGTTTGAGAGAGTTTAAATTTATGGTGTACATAAAAACTATTCAAAACAGTGATTAAAAACAGATTCCTTGGCTGTACTATATTGATATTTTCTAACAGACAAAATATATGTATTTTAATATTTATTTATACGCGTACAAACGTTTTATTTTCACAGAATAATGGATAACCCAGATTTAAAGCTGTTTTTGGCGACACACTGGTTTGATGCTGGTTCGTAGTGTTTTGAAACCTATTATTTTCTCGAATGAAAACGGTGCAAACAATGACGTCACACTACGACCGTTTTGAAATAGTTTTGAACCAGCCGGCAGTAGTGGTTTAAAACGTTTTCGAAGTGGGGGGAGAGAGCGAGGTTTAACCTCAACAATTTGCTCAGTGTTTTTTATAAACAAACTTGACAGATTCGATTCATTCGAAATAATGAATAGAAATATTCTTCTAAATATATGTCTATCCAGTTTATTATTGAATTGCTCTCTATATCCCTTAAAAAATGCATGATATTAATTTGCTCTCTTGTATTTTCATAGTCATAGAATTAATTTCAACAAAATTAGCACTTCTTGATCTTCAACCCTAGTGACAAATAAACTTTTATTTGATAACTCTATTTGTCAAATTCAAATACAACGATATTACGTCATTATTTCAAAACTATACATTTTAGCGAGTCGAAAAACGATGACGTCAGGTACGAAAACGGTTTGAAAACCTTGTTGAATACGGTTCGTCGCCAAAAAACAGCTTTATTATTTTTTTTAACTAATATGTAATGATTTAGAAACGTTTACCGGTGTTCCGTGTTCTTGACGTTTACCCCCTCTATTACGAAATAACTCGAAACTGTTTCAAACCAGCCCAGCGGATCGGTTTGAAACAATTTCGTCTCTGACGTCACCGTTGCGTCGCTAAAATATAATGTTTTGAAACACTATGAAATAGTTTCAAACCAATGTATCGCCAAAAAACGCCTTTGCTATTTGTTTAAATAAAAATAACTTGTAAATTTTAATTTTGAAAATGACAGCAACCACACAACAGGTGGCAGCGCAAGACAACGCTACAGAACCAAAGAAGCCGACGTACGATAAGTAGAGCATATTGCAGCTCAAAATTTAAATAGTTTAATTAGGGATTTTGCTAATCAAAAAGCCCGTAGATATAACATCTAATTTAATTTATAAATATTTTGAATATGTGAATTATTATTTATTTTTGTTTTCTCCTTTCTTATAGTAGTTATTTGTTTAACCAGGCACTAAAATATCAGATTTACAGGAAGGCAACGAATGCTGCTGAAGCTGTAAATCTGTGTTTAGTGCCGTGTTGAACACATTTTTTTGCCGATTTTGGAATTAATATTAATTAAATGATTATTTTTAATACTAATTTTGAAAGATCGCCATAAAATTATGTTGCTATGCGTTTGTTCAGCGGTTGCTATGTTAACAGCAAAAACAGGAAGTAAAAATATTTTACTGCCTAGGCGACATTTTACAGATTGGCAAAAACAAATATTGTACTTATGATTATTTACAGTAAAATTCTTTGCGGAGGGGCCTCTAAATTCTTGTTACGCCACTGGAACTCTCACTTGTTGCTATTTAATTTCAGTCGATGGCAATTTGGAAAAGCGAAAGTTTCGCAATCGCTGTAAATATTTCGCGTTGGTTTGGGAGAGACTTTATTCTCTGCTCGCTGATAATTTTATTGTATTTTTTCTATAGCAAATTTTAAAAAACTAGTAAAATCAATAATAATTAAATTATTATTAAAGCACATTTATTATGTAATATAAGTTTTGGTTCTATTACAAGAATATTATAATTGAAGTTGTTATCAACACAAACCGTCAAAAATCTCAAAAGCACACTTTAAAATCTGCTACAAAAGAAAACAATTTTTATATAATTACTTACCTATATGAGTTTTCATCTCTCGCACATCCGTCTTTTATATCCCGCTCATGTTTAAAATCCTCCGCTCTTTGCAGCCACGTTTTTAAGACATCAGGGTTGCGAATAGTAGCCGAAAGAGCCAAAAATGGACAACGAATCAGTAACAAACATCTTTCAAATGAAGCAGCTCCAATATCACCTTGAATACAATGTATTTCATCGAAAATTACATATCGGAGGCGTTTCACCCAAGAATGACGACGAGGAGACATCAATAAGATTTCTAAACACTGAGGCACGGTTATTAAAATTTGGCACGAAAGAGCATACATTCTGTTATCCCTGGTAAAAGTACCATAAACTGACATGCCATCTGGCATTTTGGTGTCCTTAAAATTGGCGTAGACCGTAGCAGCTACTTGGTTAACCAGGGCTTTTGTTGGTGCACAATATACAACAACACCATCTGTTCCTTCCCTTAAGACACTTTCCATACAGTAATATGATGCGTAAGTTTTTCCAGAAGATGTTGGAGCTACTATTAATGCAGATTGCTTTCTATCAACTATATCAAATAATTTGCTTTGCCAAGGATCGGGAATAAAACTCCTCACTCTAGGATCAGGTTTTCCTCCTGTTTCTCGTGTTAGTTCTGGTCCTAATTCTTCAAGTTGAAAACGGATCCATTTGTCATCCTCGGGTGAATAATCTTGGAGTGGTAATCCATTTCTTTTAGCAATCTCTATGCAATTAATATCAGATAAACATTTTGATAACAATGCTTTATTTTTACTATCCAACTCGCTCTTTGAAACTAAAATTTCTTGAATAGTCAAAAATATTGATTTTTCCATTTCTAATTTTCTCGATTTATTAACTTTTAATATTTCACGCATTATTTTTAGTTTTAGCAACATAGTTTCTATTTTAAATGACCCCTCGCAAAAGGTTTTGTTTTTAAGAACTAAATCTACATGTCCTAATAATTTTTCGTGGTCTGCATCAAATTTTTTGGATTTATCTTTTAAATCTTCAAATAATTTCTTATCTTTCTTTTCTTGTTCAAGAGCATCTTTCCTCTTTTTGGCATCTAAGATTTCTTGTTTTTTCTTAGAATTACTTTGCTTTACTTTTTGTTTATTGTTCTTTGCGTTACGAATAACACCGCTTGTTTCTAAAGGTTTACCCAAAATACTAGAGCCATAGAGTGTCATGTATCTTGCATGTGTATTTCTATCCCTCAGGAACCTAAAGTAAATAATTATTAATAGGCTAAGAATTCATTAATTTCTCCAGAAGAAATACACTGCTCAAAACAATTAAAAGATCTTTTTTTTTGTTGATAACTTTTGTTCTAAAACTAGAATTCCCAAATCGCCAATTTAAGTTGGTTTGTGTATTGTTTGCACATACGAACTTCTTTTATTTAGTTATGTCATTACTGGTATATTTTTTATACGATTTGATTACATTTTATACTTCATATTCAATGGATATAGAGTTAAAAAATCTGATGTGGCCAGCACATTACCTTCCGTCAGTTCTATGTATTTTGTACAAATTCCATACGGAAAATTTCAAGCCAAAGATCCTATATTTCCAGTAAAATTATAAGACAGACACACTATGTCAATTGCACTTGACACTGACATCTTTCAATCTAAATTTTCTTAATATAGGCGCTGTGCACGAAAATAGTCAGCGCCTACAGCGGACAAAAATAACAACGGTGGTTACTCTGAAACAAATTAAGGTTATATTTTATGTCAGAATAATTTTGCAATTTCTATTTTATAAAATATTTGCAATGAATGCGAATGATAGGACATCAAATATTTTGTGATGCAGTGGGGGATATAATAATTTTTACAAAATTACCGATTGAAGTATCAAATTTTATACATTTCCTAGAGAATATAATGGACCTTTCCAATTTAAAGAGATAGAAGATATGCGCAATGGAGATCTGCGCATAGTAAGAACAACTGAGATCTATGACGTTTGATTCTAAAAAAATTAGACGTAAAATGTAAGATAACTTTAAAAAATCTTATCGAAATAAGTTACAAAAGCTTTTATTGAAGGCAAAATGTCTAACGATGCAAATTTTCACTGAGAATACAGGTATTTTAATGACTGCAATATTTTTGACGTTTCGTTTGACAGCCCAACTGGCAGTTGTTCGCGCCATTTTCTTACTATTTGCAGCGATAGAAAGAGATAGCCCTTAAATTGGAAAGGTCCATTCATGAGTCACGTGACATATTTTCCGCCAATCAACATTCAGAATCTCCCTAGTTACATATCTATCACAGCGATGATAAAAAACAAAGAAATTATCACCTTATTTATATTCGTTACTAAGGGATTTGTTTTCTTTATTTGACATTGACAATTAATTTTGAGTATAAAAATGTGCGATAATCGTTGGGTTGATATCAACAACGATGAAAATAATAAGACAATTGTCAAATTAACTATGTTGTAATACAATATATTAAAAGTTAGGTTAGCAGCACATACAATGTGTCACAAAAATTCATTATATTCTCTCATTAAATATAAGCTCGTGATATGATTAATAATCGAAGATATTGCTCGTGAAATCTGCAATTCGGTTTCACTCGAGAATATCATCGATGATAATCATATCACTTGTTATATTACGTATGAAGATTATATAAGGAATAGATGCCTAAGAAAATAACTTTTCAACAGATATATTCTACTAACATAAAAATTCTATTAGATTTACATATTTAATCATTGTAAAAGATACTTATCGTATAAATAAAATTCAAACAATGGGCGTATGATTGAAACAATGAATTGTATGAAAATGGGTTTAAGTTAATATTTGAACAACATATAACACAAGAAGCAGAAAATTGTCTTAAAATTGTTTATCACTTGCAGTTGTATGAAATAGAAGTCTATTTTGATATAATTCGTCTATTTATTACAGATTTTGTACATGTAATGTTAATGTTAAAGGTAGAAATTCACATGATTCGTATTTTTCGTGTATTTTCTATTCCGAGCATATGCAACTTATTCCACTTAGAGCCTGGTATATTTTCAATGAATAATCTTCTTCATTTATTGCGTATATAAAAGAAATATGTTAACATTATCCGCTGATATCGTGATATGCCGAAACTTTCTTCTTTTGAATCATCCAAGTTTTCCAACTCTTTAATCGCAATCTCCATATGTTGTGCATCTTGTAATATTTAACTAATATTATAAATTATAATATAAAACTAAATATGATAAAATGGTTTACAGAAATTACACATATTATGAGAAAAAATATATCTTCTGCCACAGTACCTTCGCTGGTATTTTGACTTTTTTGAATTAGTCACATCACATATATAGCATTTTAAATATTTTCTTTATTCATTTCAATATACTATGATGTATAATATTCATATACAATAACAACAACTCAAAATAAAATTATAAATTGTATCACTTTCTCGAAATGTCAAAATTAATTCGGTAATCAAAAGTGCCAAAGTAGCCGTTACAGGCGCTGACGCTCAAAATGTGCACATGGCCTATAGATTAACAAATGTCAGTGTCAAGTGCAATTGACATGTTTGTGTTATTATTTTACTGGAAATATATAGAATCTGTTACAAGTAACAAGTAACTTTCTGTATGAAATTTGTACAAAATACATATAATTGATTGAAGGTAATGTACTGTAAATATGGAATCTTTTGCAAGAAACTTTCTGTGTGGAATTTGTTCAAAATACATAGAACTAACAGAAGGTAATGTGCTGGACACATCAGATTTTTTCATTTCATTTTTGATATGCATGCTCTGGGCAATCCAGTTCAGTGGTATGTATTGATGGCAATTTGAATTTAAACGATTATTAAAATATAGGTTTAAGTTACCTGTAAATTAAATTTCATATTAATCCTACATTTCTACATTTAGGAAAAAAGTTAAGACAAAAAAATTGACCCTTCATTTGTTTTGAATAATGTATAAATATTTGCTCTGAAACTGTTGCACTTGCCACAGTAGTCGGTGCGATAAAATATGCGCTTAGTGCAAATTAACAGTGCACTGAGTGCAATTTCATAATAAGCGGAAAACGTAGTAGAGAAAATATGCACTGAAAAGATAAGTGGAAAAGGTGGCACCGAAAAAATGCGAAAAAAGTGCGCATTAAACTGATAAGTGGAAAACGTTATTAAATAGAACTATCAAATATTCTTACTTGTATTGTGACACAGCATTTTGCATCTCGTCTCTAATATAATCATGTTCATCAGTAATAACTTTCATAGAATGATAATGATGTTCTTCGGTAAATATTCTCGATACCATTTTTGCTGGAGGATTATGCCATTTTATATCGTGTAAAATATCACCACAAAATGTTAGTACCAATGGATTTTCAATTGGAATCAATGGTTTGAAATCTGAAAATTACATGAAAATAGAATAATATTGTATTACTGTTTCATAAAATTAAAATTACCTGTTTCATTTGCAGTTAAAGATGTAACAGTTTCAAAATCTAAATTTGAACAAGATAATTTAATTGGATAAGCTTTTATTGAATATCCAAACATATTAAAATCATGTATCATTTTCTCATAAATGACAGCTACGTCTGATCCCAAATTTTCGGAGTTATCAATTGAAGATGATGCAAAACGGCAAACATGTCCAAATAAAATTCCTTGCCATAAATCGGACACCAATGAATAATCAAATTTTTTATTTTGAAATGCCGATAATGCAAAGTACATGTATTTATGCCATTCTCCAATTATTTTATCCAATTCTTCGAGAGGTACAGTAAATTTTGGGCAACAGCGATTTTCCAAATTTAAAAATTCCATCATTGCAGAAGTTAGAAAAAACATTTTCAACATATTTTCATCATTATTTTTTTTATAAAACAAGAACGCGGCAGTTAAGAAACAAGCTGTTCTTATATTGTAATTGTTAAGTTCAATACTTTTTGGAAATTCTGTGAATTCCTCAATTTTTGGTAAATTATTCATAAAATTTGTAAATTTTTTAAAATGTTGATTAATAATTCCTCTTACATCTGGATTACACTCTAAATAAAATCCACGGACAAGCGAAACATCTAATTTTATATGATTAGTATCAATACATGGCAAATCATTTCTTAACCAAACTAACAAATTTATGTTCATAATATGTTTCACAATATTATTTTCCTTTTGTAATATTTTTGTACATTGTTCATGTGCTTCCATATTAGTTAAAATAAATCCTGGCCGAAAAGTAGCAATTAAACTAAGAAATTTTACATCTAAACAGTCATCAAAAATATGAACCGGATAATTTTCAACATTTTTCGAAAAATGATTAATTAGTATTGATCTATGTAACAATATAGTCCAATTGGAATGCCAAATACTGCGCCAACTTTGAAAAAATATTAAATGAAATATGCCCCCTCGTTGGACGAAAATATTTAAATATCTTTCAAAGAGATACACCAAATGTAGAGATGAACCACCCAGTTGAGGAGACCAGTTCTCATCGTACATCATGGTAAGCAATAGAGAATCTCCATCAACAAAAAAGGGCACTCCATCTACGAATGCTGGAGTTATATCTTGAAATGAAGGACGAAGTATTTGATATTCTATCAAATCTTCATCAAGACAATTAAAGAACATTTGTACTATTTTTGGTACAGATATTTCTTCGGGCTAAAAGCCAGACATATTATTAAACATATTCCGTGTAAAAAAAGAACTAACTCGGAGTAGGCTATGAACAGAGAAATATAATTCAACGGGGTATTCCGGCATTTAAAAAAAAGGTTAGTACTGCACTTTAGGATTGTAAATATATAAATTTGAGTAAGAAAATACATATAGGGCGCGAGCAGACACGTGACTTGAGCGACCTTCAAGTGCTTGAAATCAGCTGATTTGTGTGCGCATGTCACTTTGACAAAAATAACATCACTTTGACAAGACCATTGTTTTGACTTATTTTAATTATAAAGTGTGAAGATGTTATTATTTTTAATTTTATGTGTTTTATTGCATGAAAATTGTAAAATGATAACTTTTTAACAGTTAAAAATTAAAATAAGTCAAAACATTGATCTTGTCAAAGCGACATTGTTGTCAAAGTGACATGCGCACACAAATCAGCTGATTCCAAGCACTTTAAGGTCGCTTGAGTCACCTGCCTGCTCGCGCTCTATATTAAGTGAAATATGAATTTTCAAAAAATTCATCGAAATGGACCTTTTACATCAAAAGAGAGAGATAGACAAAAATGACATATATGTAGTGCGCAGTAGATTGTTTGCGATTTGAGGAGGCCAGTTACATTTCAAATAAAATTACAAATGGCGGAAAGTAAAAACTCTTGCAAAAACTTAACTTTCTTGAATAAATTCGCACAAAGCATTTGTGATGAATATTTTAAAACAAGAGGAAGAGGAGATGGAATTAGAAAAAGTGGTTTTTTGTTCCACAAGATGCGAAATAAATACCACATAAAGTGACAGATAATTGCGTAGTTGCCAGGTTGATATTAGGAAAGTAATTAACAAGAATAAAATTGTTGTTTTTTCTTTTAAATATATTTTTTTCATTATTAATTATTTCTTTATAGTTAAGGACAAAGTTATTTAAGTTTTTGTGTTGTTTAAATAATTTTTATCGAAAATAATTGCTTATTCTTTTAATCATTTTACTTGACAACATGGTACCTCCTCATCTCTAATTCGTAAGAATTTCACTACGTGGCGCATTGAAAAATGACGTCAGGGTGCAATAAAAATGTAAAAGGTCCATTCAAATTTTCTATCATGGCGCGCCTTATGACAAGCTTCCGATATTGCCATCTGCAGCGAACTTCAGTGCATAAACACACGTGTTCATATAGGGCGCAAGCAGACACGTGACTCGAGCGTCCTTGACGTGCATGGAATCAGCTGATTTGTGTGCGCATGTCATTTTGACAACAACAATGTCACTTTAACAAGACCAATGTTTATTACTTATTTTGATTTTGAACTGCGAAAATGTACAATTTTCAGGCAGTAAAATACATGAAATTAAAAATAATAACTTCTCAACAGTTCAAAATTTAAATAAGTCAAACCAATGGTCTTGTCAAAGTGACATTGTTCTTGTCAAAATGACAAACGCACACAAATCAGCTGATTCCAAGCACTTCAAGGTCGCTCGAGTCACGTGTCTGCTCGCGCCCTATACTGTATCTGGATTAAGATTGCAGTGGTGTGAAAATAGGAGCAGTTTGAACTTGTCTCTCGGGGTATTATCCAATCAGAAAACAAGATCAACTGCTCCTATCTTCGCATCACTGCAATCTTAAACTTGATACAGTATAGACAGCTATTTGCCTATTTACAACTTTTGAAGAAGAAAACGTAGGTAAACAAATATCAGAGGGATACGTAATAATTAACACAAAGTGAATAAAATATCAAATACAAAATACACGCTCGTAGTAACTACTAGCGCCATCTGTTTCTAACGACATATATTCAATATGAAATTAGCAAAAACCACGCAACAGCAAATCGAAATGACGTCACAATTTTCAAGGACGTTTCTAGATATGTAAAGATTTTCATTTTTCTAATATCAAATTATGAATGAAAACTTTTCCCTAAACATGTTTTATTGTATTTTTTACTATATGAAGATGTAAACCATAGAAAAAGTTACTATGTTGCATAAATTCCATAAAACCGGATTACCCCATAACCAGGCAACCTAGGCAACAGTCGTGAGTAATGTCATAGCCTATTTCAGTATTAACATTATTTCTAATTTTTAATACCATTTTTCTCGAAATAATTGTAATATACAACCTATACAATATTTACATCGTTTAAATCTCTATATATTGGACAAAAAATTATATGTATAGGGTACTATTTTAAAAAAATAATTGTCTACTTGTTGAATTTTTGGATTATTACTGAAAATTATCCCCTTATTCTTTATCATATTTTGTATATAACGCTTTTCTCTAGTCATTATTTCGTCTAAAAAAGCACTTTAAAAGAAAAAAGTTAAAAGTTTCAGCAAAAGTAACTAATTTCAGAAGAAGTAAATTCAATTTCGGCAAATGTAAACTGATATTTTTTTCCTGAAATTGAAGTACTTTTTCTCAAATTGTATTTACCTTTTCTGAAATTGAATTTACTTTTTCTGAAATTACAATACTTTTTTCTGCAATGAAGTTGAAAAGATAAAGAAATGTAATCTTGAGGTAAGAGAATAAAGAATGAAACAGAAAATTGTTATTTGCTGTTTTCTAATTCATTTCTGTTTCTAAAATAAGATTCAAGAAGAAAGCTTTGATTGGCCTACTCCGAGTCAGAGTTAAGTTTTTTAACACTAAATTGTAATACCTCCTGTGAATTTATCAGTTCTTCGAATCTTTCATTATCAGTTTCATCAAAATTGAAAGCAGTAATTTTTTCCAACTAAAATTGAATAATTTATAATTTAATTTAAATTTTTATTGATAATACACTACCTGATCTGCACTTAAAAATTCTCTATCACACACAATATTTCCTTCAGAGCTTTCATCTTCATTAACATTAATTTCTAAAAAAAAAAATGGATTATATATATTAAAACTATATTAAAATTATAAGCAATACCTTCATTATCACTTTCAGACCACGAATCTGAATCCATTTTGTCAAACACGTGAACACTTCTACAACTTGTTGCAGACTAAGCTCGACTGGTTTAAATAGCTTCTAGATAATCTATTTAACTATTTTTGATTTCATGAAAAATTAGGGGAATCCCACATCTACAAAAATATTAATAGCACTTGAATTTTATCTATGAGCTTATATGTAATGAACAATAATTTAATTGAAACTATAATCTGTAAATATATATTATTTGGTTTTTATAGAAAAGAGTTCAATATTCAATGTTTTATAATTTGATAACAAATTACATGCGCAATTGACGACGCAGGTGAGAATTATTTTTATGTAGCGCCAGCGCTGAAATTTGGAATTTATGCGCCAACAGAATTCCACATTTAGCCGCTAGAGAGTGCTTACGTCTCAAAAACAAGCGAAGATGTTGTAGCTGTAGGACTTTGACCTTAACCTTATCTCATTTTAAACAACTTTTTGTACATTGAGACATGTTATTTACAAACATTTCTACTAAATATTAAACGTTAATGACCGTCACATATGGAACAATAGAGGAATATTAAATACTTACAGTAATGAATATTTTTTTTCACCAATATCAGCTTCAACTTTATTATCTACTTGACTACTTGTCACCCAAACAGACAGAACGTATCTGAATCTATTTTTTACTCTCTCACTTTCACTTTGTTAAAATTTTGTATCGTCTGCATCTCTGTATTCATCTGTTCCTAACTTGTAAATGCAAATGATTAAATACTACGATTCAATTTTGAATTACAATATTTAAAATTAAATAATAATGTCATACTTGCAATATTTTATCATATATAGATTATAATTGCCGATTAAGCATTAAATTATATGCAATACTAAAACTTGTTTGTTTTTTATATTTTATTTATTTGGTTGTTTGTGACTTATTATTATTATTACTAGTATTATGTTTACCCCACCCAATTTTAAGATTTTGTTTTTTGTTTTCTTCGACTAACCATTTTGTTAATGGTTCAAAATATTTTAATAATGAATCTGCATTAATATCATTATGTCCAGTAAATTTTAACATTATTTCTGGCCAAGGTAGTGATTTGCCGTAAGACAATGCTTCTCTACAAATTGAAATATTATTAACTAATTCATTTGTGTTATTTCACCTACTTGAGGACTGCTCCAGCTTCTTGACTTTTATAAATATCACATTTGTGAAGAGGTTTATGATCTTCCAGTTTGCCCGCTTTCATACACAATGCTTCATGAAATTGAAACTGAATTACAAAACTTACAAAATATCTGGAAGGAAAATTAATAAAATCAAATAGAATTTGATTTATCTGCGAACCTTATGTAAGGCACCCCAGCTGCTATGTGATATTTTCCACCTGCATCAAAATTATCTTCACTTCTTCGACTTGGAGGGTGGATTCCTTGATATTTACTTCTGTACAATAAATATTGAAAATGAACTAAAATTACTAAAAAATAATAATTAAATAATTAAAACACCTTAAGGCCCACCAGTGCCTATTATAATTTTCTAATTTAATAGTGCCTCTAAACACACCCCATCTCCACGTTTCAACAACTAGGGCGTAAGGAAGAAATGCTATTTTCTGCAATGCCATCAGAAAAAGAAAATTTATATCATTTTCATGACTATGCGTACTATTATCCACATTTAATCCAAGGGAACGGATATGTTCTGGTGTAGCTACTGATAATGCTATTGTATCCCCTATTGCTTCGTGGAATCCTAAAAGAATAAGTATTCTAAAGAAAATTCTACGACGGCTTGGAAGGGTCAGGGTAAAATATTTATTCTCTAAAATCCCGACTTTTTAAAGTCAGGATCCCGACTTTTAAACTCGGGATCTTTACTTTTTAAACTCGAGATACGAATATTCTCATTCATCCGTTATCTGTTCCAAGGTTATAAAAATAAATAGGTAAGTAGTATTTTCTAAGCAGTTAGTTGTTCATAATAAAAAAAGTTTAAAAAGAGATTATAAAGTCGGAATCCCGAGTTTAAAAAGTCTGGAACCCGAGTTTAACAGTTGGGATCCCGAGGTGAAAAAGTCGGAATCCTGAGTTGAAAAAGTCGGGATCCTGACTTTAAAAAGTCGAACGTAAGATTTACTTTTTGCACATATTAAATAAAATTATTATCAAAGTACAAATTTAAAATTTAATATATTTCTGGTAATGTTAAATGCACAATTGAAGTTTACTGTATTTAATTTAAATACTTTCTTTACCATTGCTATTAAAATATTATGTTTTATGCTCAGATATGTAAAGTGAACTATTTTCGTATTTTATTTATTAACATTGCAGAGCTACCACCATCAATACACGTATGGCTGTACAGCAGTGGTTTCCAACCAGTGGTCCGCGGGCCACCAGTGGTCCGCAAGAGCTATAAATATGGTCCGTGAAAGATTTCAAACTTTTATTCGTTTTAAATTATTATGTTACGCGGTGGTGTAGCATCGGTACGAGTGCTTGCTACATATGGTAAAGGCAACAATGCACCTTACTCCCCCCCCCCCCTCTCACTCGCTTTTCTATGCTTTAACGCGCAGCTTTTTTGTCACGAGTGCTGAGGTCTCAGTAAACGCGCCCAGTGATTCGACTGATGGTGCGTTCGGGTATAGCAATCTTTTTGCTCTTTTCGCTCTAAATGCACTTTGTGTGTTCGGATATTCAATTTGGAGTGAAAAGTACTTTTGTAAAAGCGATCGGGTATTTCGGAATAGATCAAAAAGAACTCGCTCCATAAGTCTTACCTCTAAACGAGGGAACGCCAGGGCAGACATGAGCAATATGAATTTTGTCTTGTTGCACATGACATTCGCTGATGCTGAAGCTCAGATCACGGCTTGTGTGCAAAATGGATAATAATATTAAAAAAGAAACACATGTATTTTACAAATATTTAAGTTATTTTAAAAGATAACGGTTATAAATCTAACTGTCAAATGAACGGATTGTTCGAGCATTCGTTCTGGTATTCTTGTTTATTCCAGAGCGGTAGAGCACTCCGATGTCACGTGACAAAAATCCACTCCAACTCCTTTCGTACACAGTGCGTATAAGCCGAACGCACCATGTATAATAGTATGCGTAATAATATTAGCCCCAGGATTACTGAACTTGTACAGAAGATGCAAGCTCAAAAATCACATTAATGCAAATCGAATTTATTTTTTTGCTAAAAATGTTGTTTTCTATTACAATTTTATTACAATGCATGTTACTTTTCAGTTTAATACTTATGTTAACATTTTTGAATAAAGTTTCTTTTTTGTTAAATGTTGTCTTCTATTACAATTCTTTTACAATGCATGTTACTTTTGAGTTTAATAAATACTTACGTTAAAAGTTTTGAATAAAGTTTATTTTTAAATTGTCTCAGTTTATTTTTCTTTAACCTTGTGGTCCCTGGTAAGACCAAAGAAATCAAAGTGGTCCCTGATCAAAAAAAAGGTTGGGAACCACTGCTGTACAGGGTGTAAATCGAAAAGTGAAACATAGGAGTTTAACATGGGAAATCAATTTTTCTTTGTGCAAACGTTACCTAATTATTTTATGCAATTATGTAAAAATACTTCAAATAAAAGTTATAGAGATTTAAATGCAGCATCTAAATCATGTGAAATGATTATTTTATCTCTTCATATAAACGTAAGAATTAATTACAAAGTTACAGTTTTTATGAACTTTTTGTCTAAGCAGCCATGGATTTATGATAAAAAACAACGTATTTGTTTTTTTTGTCATATATCCATGGCTGCTTAGACAAAATGCTCATAGAAACTGTAACTTTGTAATTAATTTTTACGTTTATATGAAGAGATAAAATAATCGTTTCACATAATTTAGATGCTGCATTTAAATCTCTATAACTTTTATTTGAAGTATTTTTGCATAAAATAATTAGGTAACGTTTGCGCAAAGAAAAATTGATTTCCCATGTTAAACTCCTATGTTTCACTTTTCGATTTTAAAAAAAAGTATTATTGAAATCTATTAGTATTTGACTTTGGTTTTGTAGGTAAAATGAGAAATTCCGTTTTCTCCATAAAATCAAAGTCAAATACTAATAGATTGCAATAATACTTTTTTTTTAAATGCAGGTTCATACCAGAAATATGTTCGTCTAAAGTTAATTTTTTAAAAATGTTAATAGTTCTAATACAGGAATAATTTATTTGAATTTTTGCTTTATATATAGTAGGCAGAGGAACCATTCCTCTTAAGCCATTCAGTATTGCAGAGAATAGGGAATAGTTTTGACCTCTCTGATTGGCTGAAATTGGAGACAAGAAATGTAATTTCGGTTACTTTAAACTGGCGCTTATGCGAGCGCCATCTGGTTGGCTTAAATGGAACAGAGCATGAATATATATCTTGAGCTTATTACCCATTTCTGGGTGTGCAGACTATTTTTATTCGCAGATATCGACAATGATCTCACGGGCTCTCAAAACTGTTACGGAGAGAGCACCCGTGGGTTACTTTTGCAGTGTACTTGAAAATTGAAAAGTCAAGTCAAATTTGACGTCAGTCGTAATCAAATTAAAATTATTATGTAGGTACTTTTTTTATGTTATAAGATTTTTTAGAAGATAAGAAATATTGTAAACACTTAATAGATTAGTATTTTAATTATCTAAATATATTAATAATAATCGGAAAAAATTGTAAATACCCTAGTTATAAATCTACTGACTCATGCGCATGTTTAATGATTTTAGTAAGATTTTGATAAAAAAATTCACAAACCTGGATTTGCTCCTTCTCTGAATACCACTGGTTGTTGTTTATATAACATATAATACTCAACATGTCCCATTTCATGATGAACAACAATAAAATCTTCAAATGTAACATGCGTGCACATTTTTATTCTACAATATTACGTTCAATTTACTTAATTACAATAATTCTATGTATTATTACCGAAAATCTCTTTTATTGTACATATCCCAGGCCGAGGCATGGCAAACCATTTGAGCTCCAGGTTTTTGTTCAAATATTGAATTACTCCAAAAATCTGTACTCATTTCGGGTAAATTTAAAGATTTGAAGAAATTTTCAGCTTCCTCAAACATTTTTACAGGAGTGTATCCCTAGAAAATCATAAATAATTAATAGTATATTGTGCAACAAGTGCAAAAAAGCACCTAGTGCCCACGAGGTGTTTCTGCACGATTGACACACTATACTTTTTCTACGACCACACTCTTTGGTAAGATATAAATAATTCATTTTTAATAACGAACATTAGCATATTAAAATACGAGTGAAGAAACTAATGCCTCGATTATGGTCATGTATTATAGCCCTATAGCGCTTTAACACTTTAAAATTTAAGAATTAAAGTGGAAAACAATTGTGGTCATAACTTTAAATATTTACGCTTTAACTCTTTAGAATTTAAGAGTTAAAGTTTGAAAACCAATTATGGTCATGGCTTTAAATATTTAGTAACTAAATATTTCTATAAGTTTTACAGTGACAGAAACCTCGCTATAAAATTTAAGTTAACATATTATTATTAGTTGTAATCAAAAACCTAAGCAAAATATGGACAATATTCCAATTTTTGTGGTTTTATTATTAAATGAAGATGGTGTAAGGCAAAAAATACATATTTTTATAATCGTGCAAGTTATATTAATCATTTTTTATTATGTAGGAATGAAATGAGAATTGAAAGAAGAATATTAAGGGATACTATGAATCCTTTCGAAATTCCCGAAAATAATATTATAATTTTGAATTTAGAGATAAGACCTTACGCACATACTTCTAATAGAACGTATACAATTCCTTTAGAATTGCGTGTTTTAGCTACTATTAATTTTTTATCCAATGGTTCGGACCAGACTTGCTAAAATATTGAAAATAATTTAATCTCATTTTATATTACATTTATATAATATATACACATAGGAAGTATATTAACGTGATATATTTTATTTACCATGAACTACGGTTAAAATTTTCCATATTTTGTATGTGATAAATATGTTAGAATATATTTTATTTTCTAACTTATATGTCACTATAATAGCAACATAACATAAATGAAGTTAGCTGCTCTATAAAATGACATTTCGAATTTAAGAAATTAAATTTAAGTGACCATAATCATTATTCGTTAAATTATTTAAGAATCTCTTTAAGACAACTCTTTAAGCTTAAATTCTATAATTCTTAAAGAGAAGACCATAATCGAGGCATAAGGCCCGTATTCTCACCTCTTGGAGTAGCGCTACTTCCGAAGTAGCGTTATTTCGATTTTTTAAATTTTATTTATAGACAAGAATAGGTTTCATATTTTTGTAAATAAAACCTATAATATTTGAAATAAGTGTTATTTACAATTTAATTTATTTTTATTTCTTTAATTTTTAGCTTGCGCAAGTGCCAATTTTGACTAACTATCTCTCTTCAACACATGGGCTCTATGGTTGGCGAAACTTGATAGAAAAGACACCTCACGGGAGAAGTCGGAACTAGCGCCCTGGATGCATTGCAAATAAGACCATTTCAGAAATTCAAAGCGCATGTGCCAAGTGTTAGACTGCGACAAAAAATTAGTGCCGTTTTCCGTATATCCATCCTTGTTTACATGCCAGTTCTGTATATTTCACAGTCTTTTTTTGTTTTGTTGGTGTTTTTCAAATAATTATGATGGGTATTAAACTTCTGGCCCCCAAAATATTGCTATTTGCAATGTTTTGTCTGGTTTGGAAAATAAAAAGTGGGTTAATACAATATTTTATAATTGATTTTATAATATAATATATATAATATTTTATAATTGATTGCTGAATATACCTTACTTTTTCACATACTCAAATAAGTTTTTATTTGTAAAATAAGAATTTAAACGATACCTTATACTCAAATTCATATTAACAACTCCTGGGTAGTTTTAAAATTTAAAACTTTATGCCCCGGTTACGTATAAATTTGAAATACCGCTACTTAACGACACTAATTTTTTAGTTCAAAAAGTAAATGTAGTGGTCGCTCAAATTTCTGAAATGGTCTATTGCCCTGTGACGTCATATTGTCTGTCTGTCATCTAGCGGTATATTTCTAAAGCTTTGAATAGGGGATTTTCCACCTCTTATTTTAAAATATCTTTTGCATATAATTTGATTAAAATAATTTATTAATTCTAATTTTTAATTGTCTAGACTATTGAAGAGTAAAGGGTTATGAAGGAAGACGTAAATGGTCCAAAACTTGTAGTTTAAAAGTTCTTTGTGACGGACGTTTCGAACTTAAGGCAAGCCCATCTTCAGCTATCGTTGAAATATACATTAATTTTTAACAATATTCGTAACAAAATTTCATTACAGTTGTATTAATAACCATGGAAAATAAGAACTAAGTCATTTACAAATTTTGAAATGCTGGTTTAAAATTAATACTACACGTGTTGGACCATTTATATCTAGACTATTGGAATTATTTCATCACCTATATGCGCAGAAAATCAATTGCGCATTGAAATTATTTCACTTTTTACTACCTCTCTAAATGGGGGAGTTTAGTCATGTTAAAATGTAATTATACTTCCACATTATTGCAATACTATACATGCAACATTACTATTAATGTAATAAAAGTAATAAAATATAAATTTATCGTTAGTTAAATCACCCGCAATACGATGACGTATGCAGCATCTTTGGTTCGCCGTAGTTGTCCGTTATGAGCGCTAGTTTAGCAATATCAAATCGCAAAAAGCAAATTATTTGATTTTAAATATGTAAATATAAAATCTAGAAAATACGATAAACACAGAAATTAAATTGTCAAGTGTAAAATAAACAGGTGGCCGTGTTTTGCTTCCGTCTTTTTTATGAAGCACGTTTTTGGCATGTACATATGTCATGTCGAAACTGGTCGAAACCAAATTAGCACATAGTTCATGTTATGTACACCGTAACGGCGGGAAGAAAATATTGCAAAAATTTATCATTTTTTTTCTCCGGTATTTTTTAAAATTTTACAAAATATAATAATAAAAATGTTGTAGATTTAAAAATACTTTAACATATAAAAAAAATAAAAATTTGAAAACTCCCCCATTGCAATGCATCCATTCTTATTATATTTAGATACCGCCTCGTATTACAGTTTATTTGTAATCTTCGTATAAAATATTGAGATTTATATAAACATTTAAGTAGGTAATTACGAAATATTTTATAATTTATAAATCTAAAAATATTAATATTATTTTATTCCAGTTGGCAATTTATGTAAGAAATCATTTCTCGACTGTGGGAAATGGATAGCTTTCGGGCTTTATAAAGCAGGGGAAAATGTAATTTTCTGTAGTGATCGTAGAAAAAAAGTAGTTATAATTATTTTTAATTACTTTTGCTTCCAACTGTGCGGTAATATCAGGGAATTTGTGTTTAGGAAATGGCATTGTTAGATTATAAATATTTATCCACGTTTGGCCAAAAACATTACCTGTAAAGGAACAGTTAATATATTTATTTTAATTTCATTGTAAAATATACCTAACAGATGAGCTGGTATATATCTACTTTTAACATATCTTTTTCCATAATACATTAACAATTTATGCCTCACATAAGCATGCAATTGTTGGTATAACGGTTTTATTTTATTCCACACTTGATATATTTTTCTCTCAAAATTGGTTTGTTCATAAACGGACAACCACATATCAGCTACGTTAGCATATCCTAATTAAAAGAAAAATATATTAGGTACATTGTAAAATAAAACAACAAAATCTAAATTGAAAGATTCCGCGGCAATGAAAAAAGTATAATATTGGTTAAAAAAGAGGATATGTGCTGATTATGCGAGAGAGAAGAGGAGATGCGTTCCAAAACAGTACCACAGAGTAAAGAATAGGGTAAGAGCCAGAATACATGGATGGGTACCCTACTTTGCTGATGTGGATTTGGAACGCACCCTAAATGAGAATCGAATAATATCCGCAGAGGTCGAAGTTGGGCGAAATGAGACGGAATGGCATCCCGCTACTTCTGTTTCAACGTGAAACCATCCCACTCCCTCTACTTCCTTTAGAAATAATTAGCATCCCGGAACTTTTTATATTCTTGGGGGGAAACACGTAATTTGGCCAAAACATTTAACGTTTGTGAATAAAAAACCTTAGTGAAAGGCTTTAGAAAATTTTATTTCAGTGAAGCACTAAAATCTGCAATAAATACATTCAGCACTATGAATTTAATTTTGTTTAAGAATCAATTTTGGCTCGTTTTCATAATCAGGTTAATTATTTGCTTTAATTAATGTGGTTATAATACTCAACACGTGTCGTTATTATTATTAAAATAATATTTAAACTATGTTCTATTTATAATCAAATACAACAATGACACTATTGATTACAATAATCAAAACATATAGTACATAACAAAAAGTAATCCAACATTTACATTTCTATTTACCTACCAAATGATTACAACAATGACAAGTATTCAGATTACAATAATTAAAACATAAATTATAATATAAATTTATTTAATAAGTAAATTTTCTTTTTATTTTAATAAAAAAATACTCCGATATGGGTATATTAGATTATGTGTAAAGCCAATAGCGAATTTATGAAGATAATATGCATGGTCCACTCTATAGTGACACTTCCACAGGGTAAATGGGCGACTGTAGTGACTACAGCTACTAGATAATAGATAGCTGACTCGTCCGCCATATTGGTACCATAATGGAGCAGTAAATTATGAAATAAAAGTGCATTTCTTACAAGTTTATGTAGTAACTATTTTTCATAATTAAATATAACTTCCATATTTGCCATATTATATTTATTTAAAATAATAAGACAAGAAAAAATACGGTTCGTTAAGATTTTTGTGGTTAGAGAAAAATATATGTATTGTATAAGTACCTGTAAAAATTAAAACCATTTCTGAATTAATTTTTTCCCGACCGACGCCAAATATTTCCAATTTTAAATGGCACAAAATTGACCCCTGTGATGCACTCTCCACGCCAGCAATGAGTGCCAGTGAGGTGACGCCTGGTAAGCGCCTGCACGGTGCAAATATTTCATCATTACCGCATCTGTGTACAAAGCAGATTGGCACACCCAGCAATGGGTAATAAGCCGTGATGATATATTTATTTTATTTATTTATTTATTTATTTGCACAATTTAAAGCACAACAACCCGTCATTATGGATCATTTTTTTGATTAACAATAATGTAATGCTGGTATAGAATAATTTAAGTGGCTCCAAAATGGTGGACGAGTCAGCTGTAATTTATCTAGTAGCTATAGTAGTGACGCTGACGTCACAACATTGTGACCATTTTACATTAAAAACTTTAATTATATTATTATCGGTATAAAAATACAAAATATATAGCAATTTTTATTTCCTTTTCATTTATTTATATTCAATATTCATATGCCACAAGTAATTTCTAAAAAGCCGAAGACTTGGACGGGTTGGTGTTATTGCTATGAAGAATCACAATATAAACAAATTATATTAACGGTGAAGCCCGGTTTATAAACAAATATATTTGTTGTTGATAAACTTATCCTATGCTATGAATGCTTTTCATTTATTAACCACTAAAATTAAATAGACCACCACTAAACTATACCAACTTACGTCATGAGAAATGTGTTAAGATAATTTTATCTTCTTACCATTTAAGTTTGCGGCTTGATTCATCAATTCAATATATCTTGGATAATATCTCTTTAACTTATCTCCTGTTTCGGCTCTCCATTTCTCCCAAATGTATTGTAATTCAAGTGGATCTCTACAATGTGCCATTCTGTGGGAAATATCTAAATACTCAATAATTAGAAATGAAAAATTTATTATTTTTGAAAATTTACCTGGGTCTAAATGTAATTGTTTTAGATTATTATTAAAATCGGGTATTACAGCTTTGCTGAATATTGATTCCATATTTCGAAGGATGTTTTGTAACTAAAAATAAAAATATCTTAAATAAATAAAACTAAAAATAATAATTATGTGCATTATATGAATAATTAATAATAGTTAAGGTGAAATTAAAACTCAAACTAATAAAATTACCCCCTAACCTTAAAATAAATTTTAATAAAAACTAAATACGTACCTATTTCGAGAACTAAGTTCTCATCATCAGTAGTACAAATTAAGAAAAGTTAATCAGGATAATCAAGATTATTCAACAGAGTTGTTAGGACCTCTGGCATGGTTGACATGTTGAGTAATATTGAGTACTCTGTTTAACTATTTCTAATTTGTTCTACTGCTATTGATGATGAGAACTTAGTTCTCAACATACGTATTTAGTTTTTATTAAAATGAAATTTAAGGTTAATTGGTAATTTTATTACTTTTAGGGCCTCCTAAACAGTCAGATAATTTAACTGCCAGATAAAAATAAAAATATCGCATCAATATTACAGCGTAAATTGGCAAAATTATACACATGTCAATTATATGATGCGATATTTTTCTTTACCAGGAGATTTAAATACCGGCCCTTATGAATTTAAATTATTCTTTATTATTGTCCTGTATTTTTATAAATATGGGGTCTCGTGGCTGCGTGCCTGAGTGTCTGGTCGCGAAGCTGGGTTCGATCCGGACCGAAGCCAAATATTTCGAATTTTAAATGGCATAAAATTGACCCCTGTGGTGCACTCTCCACGCCAGCAATGAGTGCCCGTGAGATGACGCCTGGTAAACGCCCGCACGGTACAAATGTCATCATCATTACCGATATCTGCGTACAAAGCAGATTGGCACACCCAGCAATGGGTAATATGCCGTAATGATATATTTTTATTTTTTTTTATTTTTTGTAAATTTATTACAATGCAATTATTGTTATAAATAAAATGTTTTATTGTGAGTAATATTTATCAAATAATGTTACCTCAATGGCACTCGTAACAGTTGTAGAGAGATCACCACTTATTATTCTTAACTGTACAAAATGTTTATTGTAATAAAATAATCAAAATTATAGAAAAAAATATAAATATATTAATAATACGAATATACATGGAGAAATATCTTTTTATAAAAGTAATATAAATTAATATTTTCTGTGTAAATTTTGTATACCTCAAAATATTCAGCAGGTGGTAAAGCAGCCTCTTGCAATATTGTGGTATAATTAATTTCTCTCCTAATTTGATCATTTACTCCACTACAATTTTCAGCTAGGTCAAATTCTTTTACTTTTTCACTGGTTTCTTTTAACATTTTCGCAAAATATAAATCAGATTGCACCTGTTCAAATCATTCTTGTAATAATCTTTAAAATTAAAATGTTATTATATTTACAGATAGTTTTTTATTTAAGTCTGTTAAATTTGATTCGTAATTCCATTGAGATAAAGTATTATTATTGTAGAATTTTTCTATGTTGTGATTTATGCCTCTTAAAAATTCTGTCTAAAAGAATAAACTTGTACAGTTGATCTTAAAAAGTATTGAGATACCTTACACATTTTTCAAAAGGAGTTACAGTTCCTATTGTTTTCTTAATTTGGAATTTGCTTTCGTCATAAGCTAAAATATTAATAGATGTTACATTAAATGTGGAATTGAACGAGGCCTGTCTAAAACGAATCCGATCTTAAATTTTCCCGAGCAAAATAACGACGGTAGTAAGGCGCCACTTTCCACAGTGGAGGGACAATATCATGCGCATGCCTGGATTTTCGCGTCGCCACCGGGCGCGTCATTCGCTGCTTGGTAGCTGCTGTCTGAGGCGTTGTTCCAAGTATTCGCCAGATTTCCCGCTCCAGCTCATTCATCGTCCTTATCCAGACTTTCTTGGCGAAAATAAAGAGGTCACTGAAAGGATTCCGTTTTGAGAGTAGAGAAGAGATAATGCGGACCATTCCAAAAGAAAGCTTCGAGAGGTGTTTCCAGGAGTACGTTCTGCGCGGTCGAAATCCCATGGGTTGAAATCCCACGCGTCGATATCCCACGCGGTCGAAATCCTACGCTGTCAAAATCCCGCGCGGTCGAAATTCCACGAGTCGAAGTCACATCCGGTCGAAATGTATCTCCACCACTTTTTCCGTTCTACAGAAATTCAAATATTTCCACGCCGTCGAATCCCACCCGGTCGAAATGTTACACAATACAAATCCATCGCTCCTGTACCGCTCTCTTTATCGATCGTATTACATTCTAACAATCTATGCTTCGTGGTAGTTCCGCGTCAAAGAAAAGAAATTTACATTATGTTAATATACAACGAACTATTTAATGAATGAAGCAGGAAAAGAATTCACCTATATACATTTTAAGTAAACATGATAGTTTACTAGTTATTTAATATTATAAAATAATTAAATTTATTTTCAAGTAGACAAGTATGTGTAGATACATCAAGTTACCGTTATTCACATAATATGACAGCTAAACTAAAATGGCGGACCAGAAATATCAATAATTTTACTTAAAATGTATAGGTAAATTATTTTCCTGCTTCATTCATTAAATAGTTTGTTGTATAATATAATGTTTTAATTTTTTTTTAATATATTATCTTCGGCGCGGAACTACCACGAAGCATAGATTGTTAGAATGCAATACGATTTATAAAGAGAGCGGTACGGGAGCGAGAGATTTGTATCGTGTAACATTGGGTGGGATTCGACGGCGTGGAAATATTTGTATTTCTATAGAACGGAAAAAGTGGTGGCGGTACATTTCGACCGCATGGGATTTCGAACGAGCGAAATTTCGACCCGTGGAATTTCGATCACGTGGGATTTCGACCGCGTGGAATTTGATAGCGCGAGATGCTTCGGTTTCGAGCAGTGGAAGGATCGGTGGGCAAAAGGTGAGGAGGCGCAAGGAGCCTACTTTGAAAGGGATTAGGGTCCCAAGTCCTAACCTCGTCAGGTATGCAATATTTTTTCCCCAGCCGAAGATCGGATTCTATTTAGACAGGCCGCGTGAATATGGTATAGTTATACCTTCTTCTGCAGTTTCTTTGACCGCGTCGTATGTATGTTCTGCAGCTTGTTTAACAGAATTGTAACTTTTTTTGGCAGTATCCTTAACTGAACTCATCATATCATCTAAACTAAATCTTTTTGCATGTATGTAATTTGATCTTCGATGTTTCATATCGTTGTATTTCTTTCGAACTAGTGGTACATAGTACGGTTTACTTTTTCTCATTTGTTCATCAGTATGCCGTTTTTTTCTTAAAAAATTTCCACTTTGTTTCGGTGGTTGTGGACATTTGCAACATTTACACATACAATACTCAGAATTTTCATCTTCTTCCCATGGATTATAATAGGAATATGAGCTCCTCCTGCCAGCAAGAGTTCGAGTATAAGGTTCCAAATAATTTCGGTTCACTCTCCAATTAAATCTGTTTTGCTGGAACTCATTACAAAACGGTAGGTTGAAATATCTACACAACCTTGACTTCAAAATATATTGTCTTGTTGGAGTAATAGTATATTTTTCTAATACATAGTTGTAATCATTTAATGCTGAGACAGATAACGTCAAAAAAACAAAAATATTCGCCACGATAATCATAATAATCATGTCGAGGAAATGACAATTCATTTTGTTTCTTCATTAGCAACGCCATCTTGTCGGAATTTCTTATAAATTAACAGTTAAGAACACTACGCAGGTAGTCATCAGCAGCTTCCTGAAGAATGATACAATTCCTCTGCCTGCGCTCAGGGCCGGCCCAAGCTACAGGGAAGCCAGGGGCGAATTTGGTTTTAGGGCGACATTTTTTGAGACTATTTGTTGCAAAATAAATTAAAATCTTTAATTATAATGCTGACAATTCTAGTTGCAGCAAACTTATATTAATTAAATCCCATTTATATTTTTTTACGTTATACTAAGAAAGAAGAAAGGTTAAATTCGTTGGCGATTATATCAATTAAAAACATTGTCATATCAAATACTGAAGAAGTAATTGTTGTTCAGGAAATCTACTGAAAAATACCCCCAACATCAAAAAAAATTGCAACAAAAGCTTTTATACGGAATCCTGTACAGAAAAATACACTGATGCAACAGCCCCTTGTCAATTTGGAAAACGGTGATCCTTATCGAAATTTTATACAAAACAAGATTTTTATATTTTTTACCTAGGATGAACCGTTAAAGATGTGCTTTATGAAACTCATTCATAAAGTACCTACTTCTTCATGAAATCCAAATGAGTTTCATAAAGTACGTATTAAACAACCAAAATAAAAATTCCTAAACAAGGAATAACATAAGTATATTTTAAAAATATTTTTGACAAAAGGGCAAAATAGAAAAAATAGTAAAAATACACGTTTCATAAGACATTTCAGCGCACGCAACTTTCTTAGAAACGAGCGGCTTGTTGTCTTATGAAAGTTGTATTAAAAAATAAAAATATATTCATTACTGAAATTCATTTTATCCGCGTTCATTAAAAATGCAAAGGTTATCATTTGTAAATGATATTAAATGAAAGAACATGTCATTCTTTATTAGATTTATCCTTTTTACCTCTCGCTAAGAGAGGTATTGTATTCATGCTAAAAATCGCATATCCAGATTTTAGTGAATAAGCACGTTTTAAGGTCCCTAGAATCCGATTATAACATTTTTACGATGATGTCCGTATGTGTGTGTGTGTGTGTGTGTGTGTGTGTGTGTGTGTGTGTGTGTGTGTGTGTGTGTGTGTGTGTGTGTGTGTGTGTGTGTGTGTGTGTGTGTGTGGATGTGTGTGTGGATGTTGGATTCACGATATCTCAAATACTATAAGACTTAAGACATTTTTAACTACGGCTTCCTCAATCTAACAATAATGGGAAGAGTTGATTAAGTTTTGGTAACAATTGGACAACCGGAAGTAGTAGTTACAAGAAAAAAATCATCTAAATATTATTTATCGAAAATTTATGTAAATACTTATATTAAAGAACGTTAAATTCTTTATTCGATAAATATAAATTCATTATTATATCTTCTATAGATTTAGATATAAAGAAATGCATATAAAATAATTTGATATAAAAATTCTCAAATCAAACTACTTCAAGGCAAGAAATTCAAATGTTTGTAATTGACACATAAATGTCACTGTCAAAAATATTTGTATGCCGCTGTCAAAAATATTTGTACATTATTATGAAGATTATGAAAATAAAAAAAAGTCAACAACGTAAAAGAATATACGCAAAAAAGAATATAAGAGGAATTTGCGAAAAGATTACGAATATAAAGAAAAAGAAAAGGAAAGTAGAAAAAGAAAATTTCAGGATATTGAATATGAAGAAAATGTATGTATTGTACATAATTTATATTAAAATATCCCATAGATTTTGCAAATATGTGAGAATTTTTTTGTAGTGAGACATGAATATATGTATTTGTATTTAAAAATATGTTTCGTTTTATGCGTACAACCAGATAAAATATCTGGCGAGAGGTTATGTGCTGGCCACATCAGATTTTTATATTTATATACAAGTAAAATGTAAAGAAACCTATAAGAATCATGAATGTCACTAAAATCTTGAAGGGCTTGTGCAATCATCACTAACAATGCAGCATATTCCTAAATTTCACAGAAAGGTGTTCACGATATTATAAACAAATGCTAAGTACAGCATTGTTCATATGAATATGAGTAAAGCCATCTTCACTTTAATTGTTATACATTAGTAGGTAATTGTTTTGTTTGGATGGTTATTCGTGTTATACATGCGAAGACATACGGAAATAGCTCTTATTGGATACACCGACAGCATTTGCCACGCCTACTATTTAAGCCCCTCCTTTGCGCATCCTGTCACAGCTTTTACCCTACACGGTCATTTTGATTGTTATGAGGTCAGTTTCAAATTATCCTCCTTTGTATAATCATCAATGAGATCCATAAGATGTCTTCAGAGAAAGAGTTGAGTTTCAATCCTCCCGAGGACTCTAGTGCTGTGGATTTCAAGTCCTCGAAGCCGTCCTCCCCGAGGCAGTTCTTTGCGAGATTGTACGGACACCTGGAGGTAGCCAAAGATAAAAATGACGAGATGGGTGAGATAAAAGAGAGTGATATATGTCGACCGCAGCCGATGGTGTCTTCCGGGTTGGGGTTTCCGGTGTTTGGCGGGAATTTTGGGAGCTTTCCGTTTGGATTTCCTCCGAGGGATGATGCGGCGTTAAGATTGGCTTTGGCGACGACTCCTGATGCTCATCTTGCTGGATTCTCCGCCTTTCGTAAGTTGTCGACTACTCTTTTTTAGTTCTTAGTAAGATTTTGCTAATTGCATAATATTTCGGACGGTTTACATTTTCAACAAATAAATTATAAAACATACGCAAATGGTGAGAAATTTCTACAAATTTCTTTCGACTAGTCATCGTCATCTTACAGCACACCAACTTTATTAGTAATACCAGTTTTAATTCTATATTAGACATAATAAATAAAAAATCTGATTTGGACACCACACGACACACGACTTCCTTGTACGCAAGACCAATATGAAGTATAGAGACCCAATTATAAAATTGCACGTATTTGACATAATTTGACATTAACATATATTTTTTTTATTTTTTGTTATTTTTTGCCTTAATCCACGGCAAGCTTCATTACAAAAACCAAAAAGTATATAAATTTTAAATATACATACTCGCTTATACAAAGAGCTAATTTAATAATACTTGATGTGCTAGAAGCAGAATTTAATTCTCTAAAACTTTTATTTGAAGCATTTATTTCTAAAATCAAAATGAAACCATTTTATTCAAGAAAAACTGTTAACAACTTCAGGTAATATATCACTTCCGGTTAGCCTGTTTTTACCAAAATCTACTATGTTATTCCAATTAACATAAAAGTCTTATACACCAAATTTGAAAAGTTTTGGATTATATTTTAAAATAGTTTTTCATTAAAATCTACATATTATAGGCTTCCACTAAAGTACCATTTCTGGAAATTACGTAATGACAAAAAGGGAGGTGCACAACTAGATGTTATAGCAGTCCTAAATACAAAATTTCAACTTTCTACAGCTTACCGTTTTTGAGTTATGCGAGATACGTACAGACGTCACGATGAAATTAGTCAAAATGGATTTAGGGATGGTCAAAATGGATATTTCTGTTGAAATCTGAAAACCGAAATTTTTTGCGTTTACAATACTTCCTTTACTTTGTACAAGGAAGTAATAAATAAATAATTAAATCATCACGGCTTATTACCCATTGCTCGGTTTGCCAATCTGCTTTGTACACAGATATCGGTAATATGAAATATTTGCACCGTGCGGGCGCTTACCAGACGTCACCTCACGGGCACTCATTTCTGGCGTGGAGAGTGCACCACAGGGGTCAATTTTGTGCCATTTAAAATTGGAAATATTTGGCGTCGGTCGGCATCGAACCCGGTTCTCCAAATTCGCGACCTGACACTCAGGCACGCGGCCACTAGACCCCGACCCCATATTAGACATTATTGTCCCAAATGTCTTGCTAGGCAGGTTTTACTGTACACGCACTAGATTTTTACGAAGTTGTTATTAATTGTACCAAAAGTAAAGGGTCTCTGTAGAAGCTAAGTCAAGATTAGAAGATAACCCTTAAAATGCCGATCGAATTATTATCACCCGTCATTTGGCCCACATGTTTTTACTTCCTTGTAAAGAGTAAAGGAAGTATTGAAATCGCGAAAAATTTCGATTTTCAGATTTCAAAGGAAACATCCATTTTGACTAATTTCGTTGTGACGTCTGCACGTACATATACGTATCTTGCATAACTCAAAAGCGGCAAGTCGTAGAAAGTTGAAATTTTATATTTAGGACTGCTATAACATCTAGTTGTGCACCTCCCTTTTTGGCCATTACATAATTTTCAGAAGTGGAACTTTACTTGAAGCCTATAATAGATTTTAATGAAAAACTATTATAAAATATAATCCAAAACTTTTCAAATTTGGTATATAAGACTTTTATGACAATTTGAATAACATAGTAGACTAACCGGAAGTGATATATTACCTGAAGTTATTTACAGTTTTCCTTGAATAAAATGGTTTTATTTCGATTTTAGAAATAAATACTTCAAATAATAATTTTAGAGAATTAAATTCTGCGTCTAACACATCCAATATTATTAAATTAGCCCTTTGTATAAGCAAGATATGTAAATTTAAAAATTATATACTTTTTGGTTTTTGTAATAAAGCTTCCTATGGGTTAGAACAAAAAAGTATAAAAAATTTGATGTGGACACCACACGACTTCCTTGTACGCAAGACTAATATGAAGTATAGACCCAATTATAAAATTAGACGTATTTGACGTAATTTAACATTAACATCTATTTTTTTATTATTATTATTTTTTGTCCTAATCCATAGCAATCTTTATTATAAAAACCAAAAAGTATATGTTTTAAATTTACATATCTCGCTTATACAAAGGGCTAATTTAATAATATTTGATGTGCTAGATGCAGAATTTAATTCTCTAAAACTCTTATTTGAAGCATTTATTTCAAAAATTAAAATGAAACCATTTTATTCAACTTCCGGTTAGCCCGTTTTAACCAAATTCTTCTATGTTATTCTAATTGATATAAAATAGTTTTTCATTAAAATCTATTATAGGCTTCAAATAAAGTACCATTTCTGGAAATTATGTAATGACCAAAAAGGGAGGTGCAGAACTAGATGTTATAGCAATCCTAAATATAAAATTTCAACTTTCTACGGCTTACCATTTTTGAGTTATGCGAGATACGTATGCACTATAGATATTATTCATTTATGTCTGTATTTGGTTCAGACATAAATATTTTACAATATATAAATAATTTAAAAAATATCAAATCTGTCAGATATGTCAGAAATAACAAACATAAATGATTGTCTAATTTTTCATGGCACTCAGATAATTATTGCCTTAATTCTTAATATGTGTATTTTCAGTGGCGGGATTTAGGGGGGGCAAGAGGGGGCAGTTGCCCCCCCAAAATTTAAACAATCTCAATATTTGAGATTATATTAACGTTAAATGGTAATGATTTTATAGTAAATATTTATAAATAAAAATTTAATAATTGATAATTTAAAGTATACTTTTATAAATTAGAAATACTTGAAATTCAAACCCAAAATACTTATTGTTACTTAGTGATCTGCCAGATGCCACATGTCCGTTAGCATTACAAATTGTGTCCACGTATATCATGGCTGGTCCGCCAAAAGAAAATACGTTTTACAGATGAAAATTTTGCGAAAAGGGTGTTATTTGTGCCTTCAAGCAAAATTTAATAATAATGTCTGCTTCTTGATATTTAGGGGATGTAATTACTCAATTAGAGTAATATTTACGTGCATTGTGTTTTGTTAACACTATTTTCGCGTTTTGTTTTTTACGTTTTTGTTATAAAATAGGCATTTTTTTCTAAATGTATTTTTCTTTTTTAACTAACTGTAATTATGGTACATTCGAATACAATCTTCTGTAGCTGAAGTTGTTTGTTTTTTTTACACTCTTTCATGCAAATTACAAAATTGTTTTTATTCACTTTATAGTACGATGTCTAGTGTAAATAATATAATTAATCACTAAACGATTTTTTTATAAAAAGTTACATTTTTGTAGTTTAGAAAATGGTAGTCTCTCAGACGTCAGGTGACCGTTTACGTACCAAACATTCACATGTATGGTTAAGGATTAAAATGTTTCAATGCCCCCCCCCCCCACTCCTCCCTTAAAAACGAAGACCGATTTTGCCTCCCCAATAAAATTGTTGAAATCCCGCCACTGTGTATTTTCTTTTGCATTTCGTACGTAAGAAACAATTGAACTACAAACTTGGTACTCATCGATGCACTTTTTCATTCTGAACATTTTTCATCCTTATACTTTTTTTTAAAAAAAATTAATAGGTAGAGAGATATCACCTAATCAAATTTTTACATTGAATTTCCTATGTTCGGGAAATAGACACCCGGTATGTTTATAATAATTCCACATATTTTTATTGCATATTAATTAATACCGCATCATGATTCAATAATTATAAATACTCCATTAGATACACAATTTCACACAAAATAATTTTTATTTTAAAGCAAAATCTGTACCTATAATAATAAATATGTTTTTACTCGACCTAAAACAAAATTGAATTTTTGTACACAATAGTGGCCAAAAAATGACCGTTTTTCGGCCGCTTTCATTATTATCCAATTTAAGGTATAAAGAAGATCGACTAAAAAATTGTGTGTTCCTCACTGCCAAGAAGTGTTATTTCGTCCAACCATGCTTTCTGGCCTGGGCGTCGAAAAATATTCACTTTTTGGCCTTAGTATACAAATAACTATTATTGAATTGCAATAAAAAATAAAATCCAAATATAAATAACAATAACATCGCATAAACGTATTTTAAAATATATTCCCATTCTCATGTCTATTCGTGGCTGCGGCTGATGATAATAGCATTTATATTTTTGTTATTTTTCGCGTTTAAATTCGCGTTTTGCGTCAGCACAATTCATGTGTACTTTGTGGAAATCCTCGCTCGGTTGACAATCGTTAACAATGAGCTCCATCGATTCTAAAATGTAAAATATTATTATGATGTGATTACAAACCACGGTTGAACAAATCCAAACGCGACGACAGCGCTGCCGCGACAATGTGGGAATTACCCCCACCATTGACTTCCAGTGGGAGGGGGTAACGCCGTCACGTGTTCTTGTTCCGACGCCGACTACGATAACGACGCCTTCGTCTAGGATTTGTTGCCGTAATGATCTAATGATGCACTTCGGTACACACACTTTCGAACAAAGCAAATGTGATTAAATGTTATGAGCTATTGAATGCGATAATGTTAATATTGACCGTGTTATGTTACTCTAATTATTGTAAAGCAAGGATAAATGCCTATTGCCTATACTTCATTTCACGTAAGAAAATAGTAGATAGAATTCGTGAAACCAAACTTCGTCAATAATAAATATTTTTATCTGTAAAAATGTACAATACCTAAATATTACATATTACAAAAAAACATGGTTAAACATCACTTAAATCTGTAGATTTTATTTGATAACTGACAGGAGTGACAGGTGATATTTTTTTCGTTTTTTACCTTCCGCTACCCTTGGTAAGGGAGGTATAGGGATCGTGCTAAAAATCGCATATCGAGATTTTGGTAAATGACCACGTTTTAAGGTACCTAGAATCCAATTTTAACATTTTCACGATGATGCCTGTCTGTATGTGTGTGTGGATCCTCCACTCTAATTCGAATACTATTATTCAGAAATTTTTGAAACCTCGTATTTCGAACTTTTTCTGTAATGGAAAGAGTCCATTAGATTTTGGTGAAAATCAGATAACCGGAAATGGCACTTTCTAGAAGCTCAAAATAGTTTTTCTTCGAAAAATACCTTTAAATGTTATTTTTTCGGGATTAATGTTATTATAAAAATTAAAGATTATTAAATTTAGATTTGCATTAATACTTTTTCTATATATTTTATGGATAAATTTATAAAATTATCTATAATTTAAATCCCAGAGCCTACGCTTTAAACAAACAAAACGCAGTTATTCAAATGTATGTAACTGACAGATAAATGCCACTATTAAAGAAGTAATCATTTTAAAATAATATTAGTAACGTTTTAAAAAGGAAATAGAACAATAGAAAAGGAATTCAATACAGTTTTCAGTATAAGTAAATATGTAGGTATGTATTTAGATTAATAAAAATTAACGATTCACAATTTTTTTTAAAGCTAATCCTCATTTTTGTATTAGTGAATTCTATTCCATCCCGGTGTTTAAACTTAATCTTCATTTTATTATAGCTCTGGTGGCTCAATGGTTAGAGGAACGCCTTGTGTCATGACTGCCCTCGGGGCTCTGGTACGAATCCAACTAAGGCATGGATGTGTGTGAATGTGAACCCACTCTGTAATTGGGATTTAATCCTGTTGAGGGGTTTCAAAAAAAGGTAGTTACTTGGATTAGATAAGACTATATTTTAAGAAATGTACTGTCAAAATTAGAGTAAAATTCGCTAATCCAAAAATAAGGATTAACTTAATATTTTTTGTGACTCCAGCTGTGAATGGCGGGAGGTATTGTGTTGGCCACACCAGATTTTATGAACTAGGTTTCAATCTGGCCAATCAAAAGGCACAATTTATATCCCTATCTAAACCAACGCTACTTTCTAACGTGAAATGAAATATAGTGAGTTTAATATGACTCACATTTGAAGTACAAAGCTATGTTAATACAAATAAAAGGTGTCCCGATTAGAGCACACTTTTTTTCGTTGTTAGCATAAAATCGCCCCCAAGCTATTTTCTCAGATGCCCCCAAAAATCAGAACAAAATTGCTTGGAAAAAGAAAACTATTTCATTCTAGTCTTTCTTCTAAATCCCCATAAGATTTTTGCCGTCTGCCTAATGGGGTAATATACCATAGTCATATTTTAACTATATTAGATTAGAATGCGCAAACTACAAAATACTGAAGTCAATTAATTAAGTACTTTCAGTACTTCAAGTACTTTCAGTACTTCAAGTACTTTCTATTTATAGTACTTTGTACTTAACAAAGTAAGTCTATTCACATGTACTTGGTACGTGATACTTGGAAAAATACTTGAAATACAATGAAAAGTATTTTAAATGTACTTGACTTATTTTAATTGTACTTGAATTACTTTAAATGTACTTGAAATGCGATGAATAATTTAAAAGTTAAGAATGTTATAAGAATAATTCTTATAACATTCTTATACAATTATTGTATTCTCGTATCGCTTGGCGATCATATGACGTCAATTTTAGTCATGCGATCGCTAGGTGATACGGCAGTCCCAGCGAGGAACTCTTGTTTTAAATAACCCAATAAATATCGGTATTGAAATTTTTGTCAATAATCACTTTTTAAGGTCCATATAATCAGAAAAATAGCAATTATATGAAAAAGTACTTGCACGCAAATTTACAAGTACTTTTTTAAGTTTTGGTACTTTCAAGTACTTTAGAAACTAAAAAAGTACTTATACCTACTTCAAGTACTACTTTCCGGTACTTTGCCCAGCTCTAGCAATTGGATTGTTTACATGATTTAAAAACGAGACTCGCGCGTCTTCTACGCCCGCCTACCGTGAAACCAGCAATTGACAAGCACTAGCGCCCCGCGCCGCCATAATTTGTGTCACAATATTGTCAAACAATGGTCAAAATTCAAAAAATTATGTTCGACTGTGTTGGGGATGGAATAAATAAAGTTTCGGACTGGCAGTCAATATTACAATTTATTCACGCCGACGTTTCGACTATACAATAGTCTTCTTCAGGGCTAGAATGGTCGAGTTGAAGGAAAAAATACACGTGTGGACTAATTAGTCCTTAGATTGGTGTAAAACACACATGTACAGTTACCATTTTAAAATATTTTTTCTTATATTCAGCTTAGTTTATTGTAGTCATCTTGGACAATTTTTTATTTTTTTATTATTTGACGATTTTCACTCTGTGATCTGTGTTTTTTGACTATTTATTTATTTATTTTTTTAAATGTCCGACTTGATTGTATCTACGCTTATCCACACGTGTATTTTTTCCTTCAACTCGACCATTCTAGCCCTGAAGAAGACTATTGTATAGTCGAAACGTCGGCGTGAATAAATTGTAATATTGACTGCCAGTCCGAAACTTTATTTATTCCAATGGTCAAAATGTTCAATAAGTAGGTATACAAGTTCCGATTAATTATGAAAAAGAAAGTCATTCAAAAGACCAAAACCAAAAAACTAACTAAAAATATACCAACTAACTACCTAGTATACGAGCACAAGTGCGAATTATTAAAACTAGTTGTGATCAAAGAACTAAACAAAAGACTGAAAAATTATGTAAAAATTATTTTTAATTTCTCTTTCATTGGGTGTTAAAAACCTTAATTCTGTCATCTACACATAAAGAGCGATAAAAATATCAACACTGGATAAGAATAATTCGCGAGGAACAGAGAGACGGTTTAGTGGAGGGCTTGTTGATACTGCGATGACAATAGCAATGAGATTATTGTTCGGCGCCGGTGAGTTTGCGATTCGTTCATTCGTGCGCTTCGCGAACGATTCCTTTGTCACTTATACGCGGATTTTACAGAACTTTCCACGACTAAGATATTTTTTTATCTAATTTTTAGAACAAATTCAAATTAAGATAGTTAAGTGTTAGAGGTAATCGGTGGTGTTAATATTTATTTATAATTTTTAAATAGCACTAAAATGACACCTAGGGTGCTTTCTCCACAATAACTTTGATGACCGTGAGATGACACTTTTTTTAACAATTCTCAACTGGTCTTTTACCAGAGTTACAGAGAAGCACTATTTACAAAAAAGTATAGACTTATTAACAACTAGTAGATGTTAAATATACATATATGTATACAAATTAATCAATAATATAGAAAGAAGTAAATAATTAGTACATGATTTACAGATACACAAATTAGAAAAAAATTATTAAGGTATTGATTAGAATTCGACATACATTTTTTGAAACTAAATAAACTTATTTATTTTATAAAATATATAAATCGCACTAAATACAACAGTGAGAATTATAAAATTACAACAAATATTCGAAATGACAACTATTTTGTACTAAGCAAAATCCGAGACGATCATAACATTGTTGTCTCACTTTGTTCAGCTGTCGATTTGAAATATGGCTGCAATCATTTCTCATTGCCGTTTTAAGATCTAAAGTGGTCAATTTATAATGGCTGTAAATTTTTGATTTGATCCATTTAAACAAATCCAAAAATATTTATTGTAATCAGTGTAATTCAGATTTTACAAAATATAATTTATGATTCAAATAATGTTTATATTTTATTAAATATGAATAAAAGATTAGGTAAATGTATATTAATGATAAAAATTATTTTGAAAAGTAAAAATTAAAAAAATATATTTACTCTCGACTGGTTCCGAACCCGACTCTATGAATTTTGTTTATTACCAAGCGTACTCGCTACCACCATACTATCATATTTTTCGAGATATGAAGAACAATCCTGGGAATTCTACAATTTTTCTTAATTTTTTCTAATGTTACACATGTAAATTGACTGATTTGAAATATAATCCATAGAATTAGTATCCCCGGATAAGCATACAAAATTTAAACTTAAAATTTTGCACTGGGGAGATACTATTCACAATTAACTGATTTTCCATGTTGGCCTAAGACACTCGGTATAATAATGGTACACGATTCATAACAGAATTGATTGCTGAATTTGGGTTTAATAAATTTTATGCGAAAAGTTAATTTTATATTTAATAAAAATAATGAATTAATTTAAATAAAAAGACAATATCTAACAAACTTCGCCTGTTTTACAAATATATAAGATGCAGATTGTAATTTGGAAATTTATTCATAAAATATTTGCAATATTTCATTTGAATACCCTCAATACGATTTATATTATGTTGAATATTCCGGAATCCATACAGATACTACAAATTCTAATTGACTTCTAACTAGGGCAATTATATCATTATTGCCACATCTAGAAATGGGTAATAAGAATAAGTCGTGATAAACAAACCGATAACAGGAACTGACATAACTCATAAAATGCGAAAAATGAGATACTTCACCCATTTGGCAAAATCTCAATTCCCACAGTTTTCATAAGAGAGAGAATCAACCGATTTACATATACGAATATCATGTTGAACTAAATTAATAATCATATAATTAAAACTCTGTAAAAATATACACTCTGTCATAAAAGTATTTATGTTAGTTGAAATAATTTTTAAACAATAAAATTATTTGCCCCAAATAAACTTGTCAAATTGATAAAATTGTTCTAATTATTATCTATTCTTGGTGAGAAAATCTGTTATTATTAACAGATTAACTAATATGAATAAATGAGGTGTTGCACGGTTTTTTTTATTTGCTTTAATCAAAAGAATAAGAAAAAATATTTTACCCCTATTTTTTATTTTTTTCGTATAATTCTTTATTCATGAGAAAATTGTCTTTGAAATTATAATGTTTGAATTTCCGCTTCCCCTTTCGCCTGATGACGTTCGAATAAACCTAACCAATGAGGGTGTGGCTTACATTTGCCACCGACGGAAAACGAGTGACAGTCATGGCAGCTGTCAACTACTACTGATTTTTGTATTTGGAAATAATCAAAAATGGTTGTAAAAAAGTATTTGTGCAGTGTGCCCAAATAGAACTGATAATAAGGAAACATAAAACATAGTGCCTCAAAACGAAGAAGGAAGAATGAAACGGTTGTCGCAAGTAAAGATAAAAACAAAATCAAAACTTCTTTGTTGTAAAGATCATTTTGATGTAAATATAAATATTTTTATAATAAAATAAGAACTATTGAATACATTTATTTTTTTAGCTGGAAAATGATGCACTCAGGCTACGGATTCTTATACCGGCTAATCTTTGCACTATTGGACCATAAGAGAGATTGATAAATCCAGGATAAAATATTACTAGACACGGTATTGCTTAAGACCACTAATGACAATAATGTCAATCTCCAACTGAAGAGGATCTATTCCAAACAATGTGTCGCTGGAATATGTTTTATATATGTTTTAATAATATTGTATTCTGTATGCTCCTGACACGAAATAAATCCAATAGTCAAAATAGAAAATAAAGTGTGTGTGTCATAAAGTGTCAGGAATAAACTATTTTACTTCAGGAGTAAATTTTACTTTGCTAGTGCTTTACATATCCATCTTTTATAATACTGGGCATGAAACTATGAAATATAACGCTATAATATAATAATAAATAACTAAGAACTACGCCAAAGAACCAAAAATCACGCTGCACTATAAGTCAGATCTTATGTCACACAGTTGTCATTAAAGCAATCATTGACGTTGATGTATGATACATTTTTTTTTCATCATCTTTCCAGTTTTGTCATTGGCTAATGTATGTCTGACGCTACAGACAGTGTAATTTGGCGCCAATTCAAAAAGTATATTTTTAAACTGCTACTGTGCTTAATATATACAGAAATTTGAACAAAAAATTATATTTAATAACACTGTAGAACGTACTTATTCGAATTTCAGAAGAAAAAATATATGTTAATTTTTTTTGCAACACCTCATTGTAAAGAATTTTAAAATAAAATGAGATAAATATTGGACCAACCTCGCCTACTATCAATCCAATTTGGCCAATAGAGGCATTGCAGATCTCAGCATCTCAGGAAATCAGCTACCACTGCTGCACTGCTACTAGCAACGTATATTGGAACAAAATTTCAGTTATTTCACTATATTTAGTCCACTGAATACCAACACACATTACAACTCATATCAAGAAAGTTAGTTTAACACTAAAAGAAATAAATATACACTATTTTAACTCCCCCAACAAAAGTTTTTCTCGAGAACTACACTTACTACGAGTAGAACATATTATTCACATATGCAGTTCGAGTACACTGACGAAAGATAGCAATAATAAATAACAAACACCGGTCTTGTCTTAATATTAGCACGAACTTGTTTGTTCGAGTCGATCTGTAGTTTCACTGGTAAACACAAAATTTAAATAAAAATAATAATGAATTAATTATTTATTTAACTTATGTAGAATAACAAATAAATTATTGTTTAAAAAATCTGGTGTGGCCAACACAATACCTCCCGCCATTTACACTAATTTTGGCAGTTTATTTTTAAAATATAGTATAATCTAATCTAAGTAACTTCCATTTTACCTTCCGTCACCTTTAGGTAAGGAAGGTATTGTCTTTGGTCAAAAAAATCGGTGGTGAGTTTTTGATGAATAAGCACGTTTTAGGGTCCCTAGAATACGATTTTACTATTTTTACGATGATGTCTGTATGTGTGTGTGTGTGTGTATGTATGTATGTATGTACAGGGTGGTGGCGGTTAGGGGTGAACATAGGGATTTAACATGGGATTTTAGTTTTTCGCAATTTCCTGCTCTCCTGTTCATTTTACGGCAAAAACTGTAGAGTACAAAATTGTTCAGAATTAAAAATTACATACAAAAATGTATTTCTATTTATTATTATGGTTTTGGTTTCTTCACAATTTTGAAAAGAAATTTCAAAAACACCTATAATTTTGCAAAATTTTAAAATAAAAATGTTTGACTTTGTGATCAATAATCAATATATCATTAAAGTAAATGGTATATACTATACCTTTTAATTTTTTCTAAATTATGTATGTAAAGGGTTAAATAAATTCAAATAATACTTATGACTAGCAGTGTTTTGTTTTATCTGTCAATGGATTATTTTGGAAAAAAAATCTAATAAAAGTTGCGGGTACAATTAAATTTTCTCTAACCATTCGGCATACGTTGTTTGTTAGACCATATACAATATTATCTAAATGCTCGTAATGTAATTTAGGATGAAATAAAAATAAATACAAACTACAATTTGAATGTCCACCCGCATGCATCTCGTGATGATTTAGCAAAGGTGCGAGACCGGATGTTAGTGGATTATTCACGGTCGGATGATGTATCGTTTATTCCGTGCATCAGTGTTGGCTTCACCCTCTTGTCCTGTCCTAAACAGGCTGCAGGGCATCTCATGTGAAAACCGTCCAGAAACACACGTGAAACTTATCTACTACTAATTCAATATGTGACGCATCGAATACGGACACGATTTATTGATAGGGTAAATCAACTAAAAATCAAAAATTCATTAACAGAAATTATAAAATTTGGATCGACATGGTAGGGAGTCCCCAAAACGTTTGTAAAATATGATTAAGCGACAAAATTACGCGAAGAAGAAAATAAAATACAACAGAATAAAATGGATTAACATAACATACTATGGAACAATTTTTCAAAGCAAAAAAGAAAAAGCAAAAGAGTAAAAATAATTTTGCTATAATTTTTATTATGCCCATGGTACATACAACGTCATATTTTATTTTAGTTCGCGAAATTCAAAGGGTATATTTTTGGTATCGTTGTGCTGGCGTTTTAGTATGCTGTGGTTTCTAGCTATATTGTTTGTTTATAACAAATTAAATCTGTTCGTTTCGCTACTTTGCGTCTACGGTTTACTGCCGCCTCCATACAAAGTATATGGGCCCGGCAGTAAACCTTAGACGCAAGGGTGCGAAACGAACAAACCTATTATAATTTAGTGTCAAATGAAAATGGAAAATATCGATTATTCAAAAGAAATATCGAATGAATTTGACGCTGCCCAGAGCAAGTTGGTTCCACAGAAGTGAAAAGATGTATACCAGAAAAGATACGAATATAGTTTTATGAGCAGCTGTGTTCAAAAAATGTGATTTATCGAATTTATTATGTTGTCTGATATTTATCTAAAAAACGACGATTTTGACGTTTGAATAGCTGTTGCTTGGCAACTTTATAAGCTCTCGGTCGATAAAAGCCAAATTGCGCCCGTTTTTGAGGGTGGATAAACAAGTTTATGATTCCAAAATAAAATAATGTAACGTGGAACGCCCGCCGTCGCCGCCACTGTCGCAGCCGCGCCGTCGTCGCCGCAGCAATGTGCGAGTGTCTATTTATAGCGATGACGCAATCGCGCTAGTAGCCGGGCTGTGTAAACAAACAAGCCGCGACGTGTTTAATTACTTCCGGTCGCCTGAACCTTTTGTGTTCATTGATATTATGCGGTCGAATATTCTAGAGCTCTCTGGAAGTTAATGACAGCTGTATACAAGGGACGCAGCTATGCTCGAGAGTTAGTTACATAAGGAGAGTCATAGAGACGTTCACATGGAGTGTTAGAGAGTAAAGTGTTAGTGAGAAGCACAGCAGTATCATAGAGAGCGTATGCGGTTGGTGTCGAGTAAGTATTCGGGAAGTTACGGGTATATTGGGAAAGTTGTGGATGTGAATACTCGGTAGTGTTGACGAGCTAAGGTATACGAGGACAGTAACGGCGAGTCGGAAAGTTACCGGGATAGCTGTGAAAGAGAATAATCGGTAGTGTTGAAGAGTATTGTGAAGCTAGGTTTAAGAGGGCAGTAACGGCAAGTGGAAGTGGATACTCGGCAGTAGTGGTGAAGAATTGTGGCATACGAACAGTCGGTGATACTGAAGCTGTGGAAGTTAGACATTTAGTTACATAAATAGACAGACAGTGAGGTGAAAGGTGTGGCGTCTGTCCGAGCAGTTGAATATACAGACGCTGTTGAGTCAGTTGAGTATATAGAGGCTGTGGTTGTCGGTAGGCGGACAGTTGAACCTGATATAAATAAAGAAGTGACATAAATAGTCGAAATAATAATTGTTTAATATTAGTCATTTTCATTAAAGAAACACTTATTTTAATTAATAATAATTGTCTAATATTTACACTTCACCCAAATAAATAAAATAAAAACGTTAGAATAAAAATAAATATTTCATTCATTTTTACAATTTTTTGATTTTAAATAAAAAGTAAATATGCAACTTGGCACTGAAGTTTCTGTTTATTACTCATTTAGTTTATTTTCCTCGGCCCTATGGGCTTTGCTTTGGCAAATAAATTCCATGATAAAAAATAGAACTTCATTGCCTTGATACTTAAATAACTATTATATATTAGTAGGTACATTTGAATATTGATTCAACACTATGCTAATAAGTTAAAACTAAATAGATACCATTACAACAATATAAATTTCATTACCATTGCAACCTGTGTCCTGAGATTATTTCTATCAAATTACCATGTGTTTGTGTTCCTCCCCTACTGAATGCATCTTTACACCTAATTAAAATTTGTGAAACATTATAATAACTTCCGGTATCGTACCATCATCTCTCTAAAATGATTGAAGTATGTATCTTTTCCCACACTCATATAGAAGAGGGTTGTATGCTGTATAGTTCATATAGGAGTAGGTAAATGTAGGAATCACGGATGTGACGGTCAATTGGATACTCTCGTCCACCAGATGACGGCCCTAGTAGACGTACAAACGAAAGGGTGTCATTGTTCATCCGGACGCGATATCTAGGTTTCTCTGCACTTCCGGTCAATCACATCGCGACATGTGCGCCGGTAATCACTGCAAGGCGAAATGTCACCGTAATGTGAGAAAATATTATTTATACTTACTTAAAATAATTTAGATTATATGAATCGCCTAGTTTCATAACCCGACAATTCCATTTTTGCCAACAAATGAGTTTGATGCAACGGATTCGTCTTCTCATTCTCCATAACTCAACAAATCCACATGATATTTACGTTTGAAATATTTGGTTAGTTTCAAAACCCGACAAATCCACGAGCAAATCCAAATTAGCCAATCAGAATCAGGGCAGCGGTTTGTAAGTCACGTGATCATTGTACCTATATATAATATAATTTTTTAAAATCCGGTGGTTTATAGTCTAACAAAAAAAATCTAGTGTGACCAACACAATACCTCCCGCCATTTACAGCCCGAGTCACAAAAAAGATTAAGCTGATCCTTATTTTTGGATTAGCGAATTTTACTCTAAACTGGCAGATTATTTCTTAAAATATAGTATAATCTAATCCAAGTAAGTACCTTTCTTGATAATAAAATGAAGATTAAATTTTAAATACCGGAATAGAATAGAATTCGCTAATCCAAAAAAGAGGATTAGCTTAAACGTTTTTGCAAATCTTTAATTTTTATTAATCTAAATACATACCTATATATTTACTTATGCTGGAAACTGTATTTATTCCTTTTCCTCTTGTTCTATTTACATTTTTTTTTTAAAAACTTTACTATTATTAATTTTACGTTATACTGAATCGTAAACCTCTTATAACAGAGCTCTGTCTCTAGTGGTTAGGAAGGTTTTTACGGGCTCCGCCCGTTAGAAAATTTACAAGCTGTTGAAACCATAGCAACATATATACAATTCTATTTATTCGTTATTTCGCCATATGATTTCAAAGACTATTTCGATAAGATAGTTTAATGTACCCGAAATTTACGTGGTCGCACTGATAACAAGATCGCTTCGCACGCTCGTTAGGTACCATGCTCGCCCGTAAAGTTCTAAGTAACGGTCTTGCAATGTAAATTACTATGAAATGATTAGTTCTTTGATAGTGACATTTATCTGTCAGTTACATATATTTGAATAACTGCGTAACCAAGGAGTTTTGTTTGTTTAAAGCGTAGACTCCAGGATTTAAATTATAGATAATTTTATAAATTTATCCATAAAATATGTACAAAAAGTGTTAATGCAAATCTGTGGAAAATTTAATAATCTTTTTACCTTCCGTCACCTTAAGGTAAGGAAGGTATTTTCTTTGGTCAAAAAATTCGGTGGTGAGTTTTTGATGAATAAGCTCATTTTAGGGTCCCTAGAACACGATTTTACTATTTTTACGATGATGTCTGTATGTGTGTATGTGCGTGTGTATGTGTGTCTGTGTGTAACAAAATTTTCGTCTACGATAACTTCTATACTACAATTCAAAAAATTATAATTCTTTCGTATTCCTCTTCGTTACATCCATGTGAAGAGCTGATTAGATTTTGGTTAGAATTGGTCAACCGGAAGTACCCTCATTTGAAGATTTTAACAGTTTTTATTGAAAAAACTATGTTAAATATAATTTTTTCACATTTAATGTTATTATAAATATTAAAGAATATTTTATTCTCTATACGATTTGACTGCATTTTATACTTAATATTAAATGGATATAGAGTTAAAAAATTATAAAGAAATTAAATTTCATAAAGTAGCCATAGCTATGGAAACAGCTACTATATTAAGAAAATTTTGATTGAAAGATGTCAGTGTCAAGTGAAATTGACATAGTGTTTGTCTTATAATTTTACTGAAAATATAGGATCTTTTGCTATAAATTTTCTGTATGGAATTTGCATAAAATACATGCAACTGCCGGAAGGTAAAGTACAAGAAATATAATCTTTAGCAAGGAACTTTCTGTATGAAATTTGTACAAAATACATAGAACTGACGGAAGGTAATGTGCTGGCCACATCAGATTTTGTTATAACATTAATTTCTAAAAAAATAACATTTACAGGTATTTTTCGAAGAAAAACTATTTTCAGCTTCAAGTAAAGTGCCATTTCCGGTTATCCGAATGGGCTCTTTCCATAATAGAAAAAGGTCGAAATACAAGGTTTCAAATTATTCTGAATGATAGTATTTGTGTTAGAAGATCCACAAATACATACACTCAGACATCATCGTGAAAATATTAAAATTGGATTCTAGGGGCCTTAAAACGTGCTCATTTGCCAAAATCTATGCGATTTTTAGCACGATCCTTATATCACTCTTAACGGGAGGTAAAAAATTAAACGACATTAATTTCTAGGAAAAGCACAAAAAATACAATGATCCGTAAGATGACGTTTGTACAGTTACACCTAGAGAGGATTCTGTATGCAGTAGGTATCAATTTATGTGAAGCAGTCGAAAAGATCCCCGATCTAATTGTCTGATTTTCTTCAATTTTTAAACTGTACTTTAACTTATTTTTGTAATATAATGGAATAAACTAAAAAATAAATGTTTTCTTACAAATCCAAAACAACAGAAGTTTAGGAAATTATTTCAATGAAGTCAGTTTCGAAACCTGAAAAATCCAAAGATCTAAATCAAAACATATCAAATCCATTATTTAAATTCAAACTCTGACTTTATAAATTAACTATTCTTATTAAACAAAGTAGATATTGATTGATATATATATATATATATATCAGTATACTGATGTTTTTATATAATTATTCATTTGGAAGATATAAAAAGTTTTTTGCGATTTCCAAAAATTTGTACATAGTGGATTTATCGCGTTTTGAAACTAGCCAAATCATATTCAAAAATTAATGATATGTGATCATGGGCTGATTGTGATTGCATTACGTGACCGATTATAGTTTATATTTAATTTATTTGAAATATTTTTGTCTAAAATTAATTGGGAACTTTTTTTATTTGCAACTTTACTATAATATTATACTTTTCAAAAAACATTTCAATTTTATTGTGATAATTTAAATATATATTTTTTTCTAGTGGCTCGAAGACGAAGAAAAGAAGGGCGCCCACGTCGCCAGAGAACAACATTCAGTAGCGAACAAACAATGCGTCTTGAAGTGGAATACCACAGAAGTGAATACATCTCCCGCGGACGTCGATTTGAGCTCGCTGAAGCGTTGCATCTTACTGAAACGCAGATTAAAATCTGGTTTCAGAACCGACGGGCTAAAGACAAACGTATAGAAAAGGCACAAATCGACCAGCATTACCGGTAAGTTATCACCAAAATTATAATGTATGTAACAAAAGTTTTCGGAAAAATTTTATGCTCCAGATTTGAGGTCTAATTTATTTTAAATAAATTGTAGCTGTAGCTTAGCTAAATTTTTCTCTAAGATAGATGTATATTGTAATTTTTTTATCTAAACTACTTCAAGTAGCGTAAGTCGAAACAGCGTCTTAAAACGACGTAGATATTACTTATTAAAATGAGGTCGCAACCACGTCTTAAACTGACGTCGAAACCATGTCTTAAAATGACGTCTAAACAACGTTTAAAATGACGTCGCATAGCTCCACGCTGAGTAGTCTTCAGGACGTCTATTTGACGTAAATTAGGAAGTCACAGTGACGTCGATTTTAGGTCATTTGTGTTACTTAGGTTGTTTCAGTAGCTACTCGCTACTTATTCCTATTTAAGCTATTTTAACGCGCGTGTTTCCTGTAAAAATAAAGCATTGACACCGCAGTTTAATTGTTTCATTCAGTTCAGTCGTAATAGAGGCACTAGCAGCATATGCATTTACTAGATAATGTACTTTCTTAATTGTTACGAAAAAATTGAAAGTATTTCAGATTTTTTAATAAGAGAAACTACTTTAGACAATCTTCAGGTTCTAGTTTAACTTTTTTGAAAATTATTTACAGTCACAATCTGATACAGCGTCGATTTCAGCATTATGGTAAGTTTGTTATAACCGTACGACACGGCACAGTTTTCGGTACAAAATTTAATTAAAAATTTTGGCTTTAAATTATTTTTTCAAATATTCATAATCGTTGCCTAATTATCATATAAACTATTATTCACGAAAGATGACTATTCAAGGTCATTTGTGAGCCGTCTGATATAATATTACTTGCAGATAACTTCATTGCATTTCGTATGCATAGGCGTGCAACATGAAATATTTATGGACATATTTTAATTGAGAAAATAAGAGTAATTCATTAGAAAATTATGTTTTTTTTATGTTCTTCACTTATGTTTTTGCAAAATACAAAAACATAGACTTAACTTATAAACCAAGGAATAATAATTTGATTTAAACGTCATCGCCACTGGGCAAATATTACCACAGAGGGCAGTGTAGTAGATAATTAGGTATCTGTAATTCTACGACATATGTTATTATTATTTATAGTGTGTTAGAAAGTAGTGTAACTATTTACGTATATCTGTCACACCACATAAATTAAACAGACGTAGGTCAAATAATATTTTTCTTTCTAATACAAAATGTTGCTAAGCTACTGCTATAAAGTGATGTGTATTCTTTCTTCGAATAAATGACCTTGAATAGTCATCTTTCGTGAATAATAGTATATTTAAAAAATTGCTGAAACTGATAATAGCTTTGAAAAGTAGCTGTAAATCACAGCTACAGCTGAAGCTTAGCTAATTTCAATTTAAAAAAGCTGTAGCTAAGCTATTTTATTAAAGTAGCTGTAGGTGTAGTCCAACTATGAATAGCTTGCCGAGCTCTGGTTGTCACTTGACAAAATAAACGCATAATAGTTGTTAATATACCATGTTAAAATTGCCAGAAAAAGTTATGAAAGATGTTATACAAACTTAAAATACGCAAATCTATCTATAGGTTAGTTGGACAGATAGTCGATGTAAGAAAGCAGACGAGGACGAAATAACACTTTCCACACAAAATTTTTTAGTCGACCTTCTTTATACAATTTGTTAGATTTTTATTTATTGATATATGTAATTATTGATAACAACTGAACAATTGTACAGATTTGTGACTCCTTCAGAAACGTTTACTTTATCATTTTTAACACCCGAAATAATAGATGGCGCTACCTTAAATCGGAAATAATGAAAGCGGCCGAAAAATATTAATTTTTTTGGCCGCTTTTGCGTACGAAAAATTCAATTTTTTGATAAGGTCCACTTAAAAATTATGGTCACACTAATTTAACTTCGTCCAGAGAAAAATGACACAAGGTATTAAAAAACTGCGTCGCATTCAAGATAATGGTCCGCTATCAGTGTTGTAAAACTAGATTTCTTATCCCCTTAGATTATAGAGACAACCCCTTATGTCAATGTTTCAATAAAAAAATTCTTTCTATTTGATGAAGAGGTCTAACTTTTTCCGAAAACTTTTGGTATATACGTTATTCAATTAAAATAATTACTTATAATAAAAAAAAACTACCATTCGTGCTATGGGGACATAAAACAAACCAATTCCATTTCATTTAAAACGTAATAACAGTTAAATACAATCCAAATTGACAGGTGCTCACCCATTTAACGACATTATCAATAATCTACACGAAACTATTTCGTATCTCTTTAATTATATCACTATTATTTCAACAACTGTTGACATTTACGATTAAGTTGTAATATAAATGTTTCTGGACTAGGAATTTGGCTGTTGCTGGTGGGATTGTCAACAGCTATACCAACAACAGATTTTGTGGACTTTGTCTGTATAAGGACCCCGTGGAAGGGCCCTGTATACATTCTTCAGGATTCCCAATAATGAATACATCGAATTCGTTTTTACTACCAAGACCACCGACTAGTGAAAGTCATAGCAGTGATACATCAGATCCGTCTTTTACATAAACGATGTTAAATAATGTAAATAGATAAATTAGATATACTGTATTCAAGTTAAGAATGGACTGGTGGCGCTTCGGAGTCAGCCTCTTTTACACACATAAAACTTATGAATTAGTTTTATGTATCGTGCAAGACATACTTGACAGCTCGAAATGTCAAAATTTGATCATTTTTAATTCTTTAGCAAATAAACAGACACTAGTCAGAAAAATTGACTCTGTTGTGTCCAGCAATAAAACAACCGTAATAAGACTGTTGCAAGAATTTTTGTATAAACTATTATTCACGAAAGATGACTATTCAAGGTCATTTGTGAGCCATCTGATATAATATTACTTGCAGCTAACTTCATTGCATTTCGTTTACATAGGCGTGCAACATAAAATATTTAAAGACATATTTTAACTGAAAAAATAAGAATAATTCATTTGAAAATTATGTTTCTTTCTAAATAATGCCTTTCTGAAAGATTTATGTTCTTCACTTATGTTTCTGCAAAATACAAAAACATAGACTTAACTTATAAACCAAGGAATAATAATTTGATTTAAACGTCAACGCCACTGGGTAAATATTAGCACAGAGGGCAGTGTAGTAGATAATTAGGTATCTGTAATTCTACGACATATGTCATTATTATTTATAGTGTGTTAGAAAGTAATGCCACTATATACGTATATCTGTCACACTACATAAATTAAATAGACATAGGTCAAATAATCTTTCTCTTTCTAATACAAAATGTTGCTAAGCTACTGCTATAAAATGATGTGTATTCTTTCTTCGAGCAAGTGACTTTGAATAGTCATCTTTCGTGAATAATAGTGTACAAGAGCCTATCCATCACGGCGACAGAGCCCCCGAAGATACACAATGTCTCCCGAGTGGAAAATTAGACTCATTTTTTAAGAATTTTTTTAAAAAATCCTAAAAGCCCATTCAGAATATAAAAAAAATAACGGTAGTGCTAGAATTAGTGGCATCGGTAGCGTAAGAAATTTATAGTAAAAATTACTTCCGTTCACAATGAAAAATTATTGAAATTATAGTTTTTAGGATTTTTTTATATGGACCTTTTACATCAAAAGAGAGAGATAGACAAAAATGACATATATGTAGTGCGCAGTAGGTTGTTTGCGCTTTGAGGAGACCAGTTACATTTCAAATAAGATTACAAATGGCGGAAAGTAAAAACTCTGACAAAAACTTAAATTTCTTAAATAAAATCACACAAAGCATTTGTGATGAATATTTTAAAACAAGAGAAAGAGGAGATGGAATCAGAAAAAGTGATTTTTTGTTCCACAAGATGCGAAATAAACACCACATAAAGTGACAGATAATTGCGTAGTTGCCAGTTTGATATTAGGAAAGTAATAAACAAGAATAAAATTGTTGTTTTTTCTTTCAAATATATTTTTTTTTTCATTATTAATTATTTCTTTATAGTTAAAGACAAAATTATTTAAGTTTTTGTGTTTTTTAAATAATTTTTTATCGAAAATAAATGCTTATTCTTTTAATCATTTTACTTGACAACATAGTGCCTCCTCATCTCTAATTTCACTACGTGGCGCATTGAAAAATGACGCCAGGGTGCAATAAAAATGTAAAAGGTCCATTAAATTACTAGAGTGCCAGGTTGACAAAGCAACTATACCTTGTTCCATTTAAGCCTTCAGTATTGCGGAGCATAGGGCATAGTTTTGACATCTCTGACTGGCTGAAATTAGAGATAAGAGACAAGTTTACCCAATGTAATTTCGGCTACTTCAGAATTGCGCTGTTGCCAGTGCCATCTACTGAATGGCTTAAATGGAACAGAGCAAAACATGGATGATGACTTATTAATAATATGGTGTGAGATAAGAGAATTTAAAATTAATTTTTAAAAAATGCGTGGGCACAAATTGTCTCTGAAATGAGCGAAGATGGTAAGTTATGTTTTCACTTTTAATTGTGAAAAGTTTATTAGTAGGTCTGTCGATGCAAACAGAATTCAGATGTCAATAAACGTGAAAAAAATTAAGCGGTAGCGGTAGTGGCAATGTAGAAGTTTGGAGTTTACAAACTCCTACCGCTGCCGTTGCCACTGCGCTGCAACTAATTTTATTAATTTTTGGATGTGAACGAATACGTTTGCTTTAACACATTCAATCAGGCCACTGTCACTGCCACTAATTCTACCACTACCTTAATTTTTTTGTTGTGAATGATACTTGTTTTAAAAACTAATATAACGACTCAGTTTTGCGGGCGCTTGAAACATACATCGTGCTACTTCGGGGCTTTGCCGTCGTACATTTTACTATTTATTGTTGAAATTTGTGTAGGATTTTGAAAAAGTCACGTGATCTGAAACAGAATGTGACGTTCATGTGATAAAATATCGCCTACTTTTATTTATATAAATAGCGTAGGTGTTGGACAAACTGTTTACCTATAGGGCGCGAGCAGACACGTGACTCGAGGGACCTTGACGTGCTTAAAATCAGCCGATTTGTGTGCGCATGTCATTTTGACAAGAACAATGTCATGTTGACAAGACCAATGTTTTGATTTATTAAAAAATTAAAAAATATTAACATTTTAGCAATTCAAAATTAAAGTATGTCAAAACATTGATCTTGTCAAATTGACAATGTTCTTGTCAAAATGACATGCGCACAGAAATCAGCTGATCCCAAGCAAGTCAAGGTCGCTCGAATCCCGTGACTGCTCGCGCCCTATTGGCTATGAATGACGTGTTGTATGTACTCCGACGTCACAGGAGTCCTGGGAGGTTTTTTCATGACTATTTCTGACGCCAACCTTTTTATTTATTTACGAAAATAATATTGTTTTTTAATTACTCTGAAAAATATTACATAAACTTTCATTTAAAATAGTTTAAAAAAATGTGAAACCGGCTCATTATGACAAGGCGACATATCACTAATTGTTTGCTTTATAATATTGGATGCCAACGGGCCATTATTTGCGCTGCTCTGTTTATGCATTGAATGGTTCCCCGATCTGCCCTGTATAGTAAAATAATCTTACCGGTCCTTTAACTTAAACGCTATTTTTGTTTGGAATAATTTTTGGAATTGTAGTTTTTATTTTTCATTCCCAGAAGAAATTATTTCAAACAAAAATTGCATTTGTTAAAGAAACAGTAAGATTATTTTACTATGGTAGACAGGTAGAGGAGAACCAATGGAGTCAATTTTTTGACTATAGGTCTTACAACGTTGAACAGCTGACTGAAAGGTTTTATTAGAAATTTTTCGTTATGTTAAACTTAGTTCACGTTTAGGGTTTAGACCAATCAAGAAGCTGGAATCGTAAGCCCTATCAAACTCCTAAGTCCATTCTTAACTGAAATACAGTATAGATTATGGTGGACCTTAAAAGGGATCATCCGGGCCGCCTCCTAAAGTGGTGCCAAATAAATAAAAATTGTACAGGTAATGATTCCGCTTAATATTTATATTTGACCGTGCCTAAATGCATTTGATTTTTCTCCATTTAAAAACTGTATTTTTGTCAAAGATAATAAGAGGTTCAAAAAATCCACTTCATATTGGAATGTAAACTAAAGTGACCCGAGAATATATGGACAAAATTTAAAGTCTCAAACAATATTATTAAGACAATTGTAGATAGCTTTTTTGGGCTTTTGTACGATAGTTTAACTGTTTAACCATCTATAATTATCTTAAGAATAATGATTGGGACTTCAATATTCTCAGGTTATTCTAGTACTCGTATATATCCCAATATTGAGTATATTTTTTAAACCTCATATTGGCTCGGAAAAAATAAAGTTCCAAAACGTTTCAAAACCCAATATTATTTAAATGGGAAAAATCAAGTGCATATAGGCACGGTCAAATATTAATATTAAGCGGAATCATTGCCAGCACAATTTTTATTTATTTATTTAGAACCACTTTAGAGAGCAGCACGGTTAAAATTCGACTTGACCCCATTTAAAGTTTACCCTAGTATAGATTCATGTATTATGTAGTATAAATTCTATTATTGATCTCATGTATATAAATACTTATTTATATATTTATTTATTTGCACTTATTATGTTTGTGTGATATTTTAATGCACTTTATTTAAATAAAAATTTTTCTTAATTATATCATTTACCGACTTTTATATCTGTATATAAAATTACGGTAATAAATAAATATCATAAAACATCACTCTTTTGTATTACATCTCTAAAGTAAAAGAGCATTTAAAAAGGTACTTGAACGGCTGTTACACAAATATATCGTGATAAACAATCGTTTAGCCACGTTGAACGCTGAAAAAGATATGAATGGGAAGGCAATCTGTCCTAATGATCGTTGTAGAGAGAGCAGAGATGTCTACAGATTACGTCCAGCTGTGTAGTTCCCTCGAAAATAAGCCCACGTTTCCGAGTTAACAGATTATCCTTTCAAAACGACAATAAAGATGAATATGACGATAAAACCAATTAATATAAAAATATTGTTTTGTTTTACATTTTAATTATTCTAATTATTATTTTTATTGTTCATTTTTTCGAAAGCATATTCTTCTTGTAATAGTTATTTACATAAGAGTCAGGAAAAATGGTACATTACTAACGGGGAGTAATATTAAATTATGAGACACTTTGTGCCGAGTATTTTACGGCTCCCAGTCATGTATAATTTTTTTTTAATCTGCATGAAAATCCTCATATTCGCACTAATTTGAGTCTTGGAAGTAAGATTTTCATGACTTGTCATGAAAATAAAATTTTACTTTCCACTGTCTACTAATTTGATTCACTTTTCTAATGCTGTACCACTTTTTGAATCTATCGTACTCCTTTGCGTACCGCTGTTTGGATTTTTATGGTAGTAAATCTGCCACAGCGGCGTTCACAGCTTCAGTTATGGCCATCGGAACTTCATCTTCACCATCAAAATCATGTTCACATTACGACATCGTTTTCAAAAGGAAAATTGCCGGTAGCAAAAAAGCAAACACAATGCGTCAAATTTTTATAAAAATAAAATTTGTCACTTTGTTTACTTGTCATGACGTTTTCTAAAATGTCACAGCTCTGATGATTTATGCAAACCTAATTTTTTCTATAATTTTAAGCTTCTATAATTGCAGATTTAAAAAAAATAGAATAAATCACGCGTCATAAAAATGTCTGCTTGACTCGGAGGCTTTGAAGAAATGCTCGGACGCTGCGCATCCATTCAAACAAGCCTCCTCGTCTGCAATGAAACATTTTCATGACTTGTAATGTAATATACTATTTCTTAAACCTTTGATTATAATAAAAATTAATTTTTAATTTAATAATTAAATCTGATTTTCTATAAGTAGTAGTGCACTTCTCTCGTGCTAAAGTGTGCATTACACGATGAAGTTTTTCTTGTCAAGTGACTTGAAAAGTTTTCTCTCTCGCACAATCATGTGAGTGCAAGAGACACAGTGGTATAGACTTTTAAAGAAAAACTTTTCACGAAAAACTGAAACATGCTCTACTTTTTCTTAAAACTCAGTTTAACTTTTGTAGCTCTGAAGTATGCACGTACTTTATCACTTTTCAAATTGTATGACGATAACATCATACCAAACAGTCAAGAAATACCACCGACTATAAATATTAATATTCAATAAAATTTTAAATAAAACGAATAAATGTTTTAGTGACTAGCAAGGGAAATATTAGATTGACTTGTGAAGGTGGTAAATGTGGAACTACAGTGCCATTAGTCCCTGACTAAACGTTTCCATTAGGAATGTAGACAAGTGACATTTCTCAACATTGTATAGTTAGAAATTTGGACAGCGGGCGTTTTTTCTGCTCTGTTGCGCATAAGCGGCAAAGTGACATTTTGCGTTGACAAATGAGAGCGCAAATGGCTACTTTGTATATAGACTGTAGAAAAAAACAATTTTAATATTATAGTCCAGTGGCGGTTGCTTCATTACGGCATTTGGTCCATGACCTCCTCGTATCCTCCTATCACAGCAGAAAAGAGAAAGCTAAACAAAAAAATTATTAAATATTGAATTAAAAATCATTTTTAATAAAGCCAGTTCATCGTGTTGTTAGCGTTGCTTGCACACCACACCACATTGTTGAATGAAGACAATGACTGGCGCGTGTTCGCGCGCTACTTGGGTCACATCAAAATTGTAACCACGTTGTGTCATATGCTGCATATACAAGCCGATGCGTCAGACAGAGACAAACGAATTGTAACTTTGCTTGTGTTAGACGAAGACAACCACCACCCTATTCACTTACATACATCAATGACCAAGGCATCAGTCTAAAAGCGGCGTTGCTTACACTAAGCATAGAAAAGACATTTATTAAAAATATCTCGAATTTCAATGATCTGGTGATAATTAATATTGCAGAGTCTAAGGGAAAAAAATAGACAACATTTAAAACTATTTAAATAAATTTTTCATATTAATAAACTTATATAACTAATTACAATGCGATCCACCAAATCTTCAACCAACGAACCGCCACTGTTAAAGTCGAAATAAAGCTTGAAACTTGCTTGATATTAAAGGTAAAATAATCTTGCGTTTATTTCTACTACAAATCAAGATCAATTTTCATGTAAGAAATCTCTCAAGCAATCGGTGATTGCTAATCTGTATTCTAGTTCGCAATTCATCTGCTGAGAAACTGATGAAAATTTTGCGGGCTGAATTAAATGACCACAACACAAATGAAACCAACCAAGTGTTATGAGAATCATTTGTAAGTGAAGTTTGATTGAAAGAAAATACACTTGAATGCACAATTTTAATATCTGTTGCTATTTCAAAATGAGGAACAAGTACTTTATATTGAAACATCATATAAAGGATGCTGACCGAAACAGGACTTCATGTAAAATCATATTTTCATAATTTCCTGCTTCCCTAATTATTTTGTGTAAAAATGCTTCAAATAAAAGTTGTAAAGCTTAAAATTTTGCATCTGAATCAATAAGCAAATTTATTTTATCTATACCGACAGAAATTAGGTATGAAAATTACGAAAACCACACCAAAAATAGCAATAGCCATGGAATGGACCTTTCCAATTTAAAGAGATAGAAGATATGCGCAATGGGGATTTGCGCATAGTAAGAACAACTGAGATCTATGACGTTTGATTCTAAAACATTTAGACGTAAAATGTGAGAATATCTCGGATAACTTTAAAAAATCTTATCGAAATAAGTTACAAAAGCTTTTATTGAAGGTAAAATGTCTAACAATGCAAATTTTCACTGAGAATACAGGTATTTTAATGACTGCAATGTTTTTGACGTTTCGTTTGACAGCCCAACTGGCAGTTGTTCGCGCCATTTTCTTACTATTTGCAGAGATAGAAAGAGATAGCCGTTAAATTGAAAAGGTCCATTGAAACTAAAAATTAACAAATATTAGCAATTTAACCGTCAAGCTAGTTTTTTTTTAATTATTCTTTTTTAATTAATTGGTAATGGGGGAGTTTAGTAATGTTGAAATGTAATTATTTTCCCACATTACTGTAATACTATACATGCAATATTAATGCAATAAACGACATTAAATTTATCGTTAGTTAAATCGCCCGCAATACGATGACGTATGCGGCATCTTTGGTTCGCCGTAGTTGTCCGCTGCGAGCGCTAGTTTAGAATGAGAACATAAATGTATGTGTTCTTTATTTTATATTGAAACGTCCAACGTCAATGTCAAATCACAATAGGAAAATTATTTGATTTTAAATACGTAAATGTAAAACCTAGAATATACGATAAACACAGAAATTAAATTGTCAAATTTAAACATAAACAAGTGGCCGTTTTTTCTTTTGTCACTTTCTATGATGCTCGTTTTGGGCACGTATGTCGAGACCTAATTCGCACATAGTTGATGTTATGTACGCCGTAATGGCGGGAAGAAAATATTGCGAAAGTTTAACATTTTTTTCTCCGGTATTTTTTAAAATTTTACAATATATAAATTAAACACGCTTTAGATTTAAAAATATTTTAACATAAAAAAATAAAAAATTCGAAAGTTCCCCCATTGTTCACGTGAACGAATATTATAAATAATACCTAGCGTCTAAATTGACAGTTAAATGGCATAACAAAATTAATTTTACATGCTTTGTAACGACAGAAAATAGGTATGAAAATGTCGAAAATCACCCCACAAATAGCGATAGGCAAAGAATTGTAACAAATGTTTAACCACTTAACTGTCAATTTAGACGATATGCTCTGTTCCATTTAAGCCATTCAGTAGATGGCACTGGCAACAGAGCAAATCTGAAGTAGCCGAAATTACATTGGGTAAACTTGTCTTTAATTTCAGCCAATCGGAGATGTCAAAACTATTCCCTATGCTCCGCAATACTGAATGGCTTAAATGGAACAAGGTATAGATATTAATTATAAGTGAACAATGGACCTTTTCAATTTAAAGAGATAGAAGATATGCGCAATGGGGATCTGCGCATAGTAAGAACAACTGAGATCTATGGCGTTTGTTTCTAAAAAAATTAGACCTAAAATGTGAGAATATCTCAGATAACTTTAAAAAAATCTTATCGAAATAAGTTACAAAAGCTTTTATTGAAGTTAAAATGTCTAACGATGCAAATGGACCTTTCCAATTTAAGGGCTATCTCTTTCTATCGCTGCAAATAGTAAGAAAATGGCGCGAACAACTGCCAGTTGGGCTGTCAAACGAAACGTCAAAAATATTGCAGTCATTAAAATACCTGTATTCTCAGTGAAAATTTGCATCGTTAGACATTTTACCTTCAATAAAAGCTTTTGTAACTTATTTCGATAAGATTTTTTAAAGTTATCTTACATTTTACGTCTAATTTTTTTAGAATCAAACGTCATAGATCTCAGTTGTTCTTACTATGCGCAGATCCCCATTGCGCATATCTTCTATCTCTTTAAATTGGAAAGGTCCATTTTCACTGAGAATACAGGTATTTTAATGACTGCAATATTTTTAACGTTTCGTTTGACAGCCTAACTGGCAGTTGTTCGCGCCATTTTCTTACTATTTGCAGCGATAGAAAGAGAGCCGTTAAATTGAAAAGGTCCATTATTTATTAATTTAAATAATTACAATAAAAATTAATTAATCTAGTTTGACAGTTAAATCGCCAACATTTGTTAAATTTTGGTTTCAATTCCATGGCTATTGCTATTTTTGGGATGATTTTCGGCATTTTCATACCTAATTTCTGCTGGTATTGGGATTTTCAAATAAGAAAACGCTAACTAGCGGCAAATATTAGAACTGCAAACAGTGGTACACATTTGACATTTACATGAAACTACAACTTTATGACTACAAAAACTCTATTATGCGTACTTGAATTATAAATAAAAAGTTCTAATAAATGAGAAAATAATACGAAAACTAAAGAAATACAATTGACAGAAATGCCGTTGACACACGTCAACAAAAAGTGTACCAGTGTTTAATGCGATCAGCGCCATCTCTTGATACTTGAAAATCCCAATAGAGCATGATAAAATGAATTTGCTTATTGATTCAGATGCAGAATTTTAAGCTCTACGTTTATTTGAAGCATTTGTACATAATAGCTACTTGTGTATTAAGAGCGCAAAGTAGGGACCGCGGCATTTTCTCGAAATCGACAATGACCATTTGTGCTTGAAACACACGATTTTTTCTACAGTCGCCACAATGAGGTCCTCCACCATAACAAAAAGTTTTTTTTTGTATAATTTATTTGTTTGGAGTACATTAAACTAGTGCAGTGAAAAAGTGGACGTCCATTGGAAACATTCTCAACTTTTGCAGGTGACAGCACAACTTTTCACACAATTTATTTTATATTTAATTTTAATATATCGTTATTTTCCATTTTCTTGAGCTATTGCTTCATTCTAATCTAAGCATTTTATACTTTCATTTTTGTAAATAAATGCTTTATTTTATTTTCACAGCAGTGCGGAATTTTGTTTGGTTATGTAATATTCTGACAGAGCAGTTATATGATGGTTATGTCAGATATCAGATTGACTTGTGAAGACAGTAAATGTGTAACTACAGCGCCATTAGTTCCTGACTAAACATTTCCATTAGGAATATAGACGTGACATTTCTCAACATTGTCTAGTTAGAAATTTGGACAGCGAGCGTCTTTTCTGTCGCGCAGTGAAGTGGCATTTTGCATTACCAAAAAGAGCGCAAATGACTTCTTTGTATATAGACTGTAGAAAAAATAATTAGGGAAGCAGGAATATGTTCCGACGTCGCGGTCAACATTCTGTAGATAAAATTGATAGGACAAGAAATAAATATAACACTTTTATCTTTTATATATCTTTATTCGAAAATCATGCAAATTATAATCTATTTTTTCATATATTTAGTAATTTATAAAAGTATTAAAACCCCAACATGCAAAATAAGTATTATATTTTACACAACATAACTATTAAACATTTAGGTTTTAATTTAATTTACTCCGATCACACATACTTTACCTCATTCAACAATCATCAACATGCTCAAATCTTTTAAATTTTCTATTAAAGCAGCAAAAATGACCCCTTGAAATTGCACTAATGCCAAATGAATTATAAATACATAAGTAAAAAATGAAGTACCAACTCCCACATGAACGGCCAATGAATCAAGCTGTCTTACTAATATAAATAATTAACCCACACCGAGAACACAAAAAATTTAAGCATGTTATATTGCGAACTAGTGTTGCCTATAAAGAAAAGACATGCAAGTTACTCACCTTTGGGGGTGCCCCAATTCAAGCTCAGGCCAGGGCGATAGGATCATAAAAATAAACAAACATAACATAATATTAGAAACATGTCCATGATGTCTAGTAAGTGTAGATAAATTATAAGACTGCCTAAATAAAAATAAATCAATTTTAAAATAGAAATCTATGAAAAATATCGTAATAGGAGAGATAAATGATTTACTTTATTAGAAATTAATTTAATATACCACTTTTCACTCAAATATGCCTACATTTTGCGGTAAATACTGCAAAATTATACATTTTTGAATATGAAGAGCTAGGGGAAATAATAATATTGTCACAAAATGTATTTTTTCAGTAGTTACGCGAATTTTAAAGTTTGAACCCCCACGAAATATTGTTGAAGGGACATAGTGTATTCAATTATAGCCCAAAACTCAGACTGGTCATTTCTTAACATTGCTATACCCACAGATGGGTAGAGTTTCCACTTATGTTCGACCTAATAAAATTTTACCAGGCGGACTAGCGAAGCTACTACGCAAAAATGATGAAGGTCCATAAACTCACATATTTTTGAAATGGGGTCCGGTACTAAAAAAAGTTGCATATATTGTCATATTATACAAATATGACTAATTTTAAATGATTCTGTATCAAAAAAAGTATTAAACTTTTCATTCATAATTTTAATAAAAACTAGTAGCACTATAACGATATGACGTCACAATTGTATTTTTGTATCAGTGTACTAAGCGAAAAGAATATAATTTTATATTATTCATAACTTGTGAAATATATTTATATGTAGTTCTATTTTACATGAAAATGTAAGAAACATTTATCATTTTTATTAAAATAAAACATTTATTTAAAATCTTTATAACAACACATTTTTTCTTTTGACAAGGTACAACTACAAGGCATTTTTTATTCCGTAACCGGGTTACATACGCACGTAACCGGTGTGAATAAAATATGCCCGGTTACTACAGACGTTTCTGTCAAATTAATTATTTTATTATTTAACTTGTTGATAGTGTGATAATTTATAGTGTTTCGTAACGCAACCGGTTCGACCAGATTTACGGTTTTGTGTTCCGTAAGTCATGAAATTATTTACCGGTTTCTATTTGGAACGCGGTTCCTGAAAAAAGTTGGTAAAAAGTCGGACCACGGCAACCACGAAATAATCCTGGTTTCTCTGGTATTTTTACACCCACTACCGCTACTTTCAAACATCATCATAACAAAATGAAAAGATATCCGTCAATGTCAAATTTCTAAACCGCAATCTTGACTACTCTGTTTAACTTTTCACTTGTATTACTGATGATGAGAACTTAGTTCTCGAAATACGTATCTAGTTTTTGTTAAAATTAATTTTAAGGTTAAGGGGTAATTATAATAGTTTTAGTGATATATTGTTGATGGTGTTATTTTTATTGGCATTATTCAACGTTACCGTTCATTTGGTTAATTTTTTATTTTTGTTAGGTTGTGTCAATTTTAAATGTCGTATGATTCAATGTCAACCTGTCCCGAAATAGATGAAAATATTCAGGAACCATGGTGTACCCGGAATCAAGATACTGGTTTTTTGGTTGATTTACGGAACATAGTATTAATTTAAAGCGTAATGATGGAATACAACATATGTTTATAAAAAGTCACAGATTCCATTTTTACTCTTACTAAAAATTGCTAAAATTTCACCGTTTTGACAGCTAGAAAAGGATAGCAATAGTAATCTGACATGTAACCGCCCAGCATACCGCGGTTACATATTTGACGTAACCGCAAGTAACAGGAATGCTGAATAAAATGCGGTTGCCATGTAACCGGAGGTAACCGGTCTGAATAAAAAACGCCTGGTTTTCTGAAAATGACAGCTGTCACTAGTTAACCCACCTCGACATCAATTTTTGACAGAATTAATGACATTAACAGATATAAACAACTTTAGTCAGTAGGCGAAGGAAAATTGCAGATATGACGTCACACAAAATTAATTAAATTTTTAATAAATTATTAGGTTTGTTCGCGGTATCGATCCCGGACTAGTTTGAACATCACCCGGACTTGTCTGATTAGTACGTGACCAACAGTGACCAATCATGTGTCAGTCGGAGTCGTACCCCGAACAACTAAAGTGAAAATGCGCATGCATATGATGCTCAAACTACTCCGGGATCGCTACCGCGAACAAACCTATTATTTCAAAAACTATACACATTTGGAAAGAGTAGCAAACGCTAAAATTCATCATTTTATTAAATCTTTCAGAAAAAAAAATATTGAAAAATGAGAACCGAACCCCATTCAACATTATGCTAGTTATAAGAAAAACACTACCAAAAAAATATCTAATTTAAGATTATCAGAGTAAACAGAAGTGATTATTTAAAAAAATAATTAGATATTGAGTAATGATGCAAGGTAAGCTTGAGCTTCTTCATCGCAGAATTTCGAAAGTTTTTGAATTCGCTTATAAGTTGCTTTCGAATCGGTTTTAAAACGTTGATAGAATATTTCAAATGTTTACGCGAACATCTTCGCCAGTTTTATGGATTTGCAGTCACACTTTTTCGCTACAGTCACTCGTCCAAACTTTTTGCGTCGTCTGGTAGTTATATTTATGCTACCTACATCAAATAAGTAGATATCATCAGATATCCAGAGATACCACTCTTAACAAATTTCGTACTAAACAGAAATAATTTTACCTAGCTATTTGTTGCGCTTATCGATGTACGCATGGACTGTTACCGTTTTGCCTCCTTTAAATATACCATTTGAAAGACCCACCTTCAATTTATTAGTAGGTCTAATGATCTCATTTTGCTAGAAAATGTATATCATCTTTCACCCCTCGCCCCTGGCTCTTCATATGTGATATGCTAAATTATTTTTTAATTATTGCCTAATGAAATAATTATTTAAAAATCGCTATTCCTCCTAAATACTATTTTGGTTGTATCTTTAGAATATTTTTGAGAAATAAATATTTTCTATGAAAATTGAATCGAGCTAGTTTCCCATTTTATATAAAATAATAAATAGAGTACGATGTATAATCCATAGATAGCGAAGAGTAAAGTAGTGATAGCTACCTAACTGCAGTATTGCAAATAGTCTAGTCGTTTCATCTTGGAAATAAAACTGCAAACGAACAAAAATGAAACGCAATAACCTAACAAAGACATCGTCGTAAATATCTAGCTTTATTAAAAATCTACAATCATGTAACATTGTTGTGATGGAATATAATGAAAGAAACCTAGTTTAGTTTGTAGCTAACTGAATGAACAAACCAAATGAAATCGGTGAGTCGTACTCGTACCCAGGTATGTATTAATGAGACACTTGTAAATAATTACATCAAATACACAACACCTAGTGGGGGACGGTGCCGATAGACTCAAGGCCTAACCACGCCATCCTCACATCTATCTTATACAAAACAGGTGATATTACCCTAGCGCTAGCACTAACTAAACAGTGACGTATCAAAAAGTCTCCAATCTTATCTGAATCAATTAGAATTCATGAGACGCCACAGCTTGGGCCGCGAAAACCCTTACACTTTAAATAATACATCCACTAACTACATTATAGAGTAAAGTAACTAGGTTCTATCTGTTAATCCATTGACTGCGATGCGTCAACGAACTAAGAGATTAAAATCTGCCGATATAATAAATAAACTAAACCTAAGTCAGTAAAATCCTTGCCTTGTTAACCTAATCGAAATGTCGCTCAAAATAAAAAAGGATTTAATTCAGTAGGCCACGTTGATAACTTTCGAAATATGAACCTATCGAGCCTGCCTCTCTAACTTGAGCAACCACAACGCGCCTGCCTGCCTGCTTTCACTTTCAGTTCTAGAATGGGTAGGAGAACCTACAGGTTTAAAAGCACAACTGTTAGTTTCACAATCCGGTGCGGAGAGCCGCGTTAGCTTTGATTTGAAATGCGATCAGGACTTGAAAATCATCTACACATTCCTGGTCAAATTGCACTAAAACCCTCATTACGATTACGATATTTCGCTCTTTCAAGTCCTGTCCGTTTGTGTGATGAGATCGGGTGAACTTACATGAGCCCGGTTTAGTAGCGCCGACCCATGCTATTTTGGTTACCATATCCTCCGCCGCCACCTCCTCCGCTACTGCCGTAACCGCCGCTGCCACCCCCGCCGCCTCCTGAGTTTCCTACAACACACCCCGCAACAGTTAACGAATTTCATCAAAACTTTTGACAGAACAAAATACGCTCCAAACTCAAAATGCGTTTAAATGACTATTGACAACTGACACGACCGTTGGTGGCAGCACCGTCGCCAACTACACGTGCGTTTGATTTAGTACTCTTAACTGCCATTCGTATTACTTCTGCAGACGTCATATACAATTTTGCAAATATAACACATTTCTGTAAAATTATTATATAAAAAAACCAACCGATAAATCTTGTATAGAAGGTATTTTAATAAACTAGGCATTATTAAAAAAATAAAACGTTATATTTAAGCGAAAATAAGGATAACTACTGCCGAGGTTAGATTTCTACATGCAAATCCGACCTCAAGATGTTTTGGAAAAGGTACCAAAGTACATTAATAAATTGAAAATTACTAAATATGTGTATAGTATATTTTTTAATTACGCGTAAACGTAATAATGCACAACATATTACTGTATAATTTGCGGGAGAAGCGAGATTTTATATATTTTGTGCTGTTTAAAAACTGGTGCACTAAAATCGGCTTCTGATGAAATTGAAATTGTCATCCACGAAGATAATGCTTTAAAAACTTTATTTTATACATTTCATTAATATTTTAATTCGAAATACGAACCCTTTATTGCGCCCGTCAAAGTTTAATTTTGTGCTCATTATACTAGCGATAACTATAATATTTTCACCGAAGTTCGATAATTTTGAAAGCCGACAGTCCATTTCATGACTTACGACCGTACAACAATCAATAAGTTTTGCTTTTACCTTTATTTACATTCATTTTTACTATACAAGTTATAATGTCAAATCAGCCAGAGTACTAAATCACACAGTTACAAATTATGTCGCCAGATGTCATGGCGCTTGGTATCAGTTGTGAATATATCAGTACATTAATCTTTTATTCCATAAAATAAACCAAAATTAGGGCGCGGATTTGTGATTTGATGAGTTTTTGTAGTAAAATGTGTCGTTAGTTGTCACGCATATCACACTGAAAAAATAACGAATATTGAATGTAACTGGAAGGTTACTGTTATAGTATTTTTTGAAAATTTGCAAGCAAAAAAGTCATTAGAAATATTCGTTTTCCGGGAATGGACTGTGTCATATTTTGAGTCAGAGCTCAAAGTTTCGCCCGCAGTCGTATGGGGCATCTTCAAGAGCAAGGGGGATAGTACTGTCTTAGACAAGGTTACCCGACGTGTCAACCACGCTAGAGGCCAAATAAACCAAGTGGTTTATTTGGCCTCTAGCGTGGTTTACACGTTGGGTAACCTTGTAAACTGAGTCTCCCCCTCTTGTTGCTTAAACTCGGCCTCTAGCGTGGTTGACACGTCGGGTAACCTTGTCTAAGACAGTACTATCCCCCTTGCTCCTGAAGATGCCCCATACGACTGCGAGCGAAACTTTGAGCTCTGACTCAAAATACGGCACAGTCCATTCCCGGAAAATGAATATTTCTCATGACTCAGACTGTGGAAGCCTGCGTAATTATTTCAAAAAAGTCATTTTTTTAACAAATACAGCCTAAAATATTAACATGTTTCCGCGCTCTGTCATGTTTTTATGTTTTATATTAAAAAAATAGTTTCTTAAAAATGCATTTTAAAACTGGACCCTATTCTATCAAAATAGATTATTACCACCATATGGAGCAGCTCTGTTATTTCCGTGGAAATTACTTCTCATGGCACCCCCGCCGTAGTTTTGTTGGTAGCCGCCGCCGCCGCCGCCCCCGCTGCCGAAACTATCATTTCCACCCCAGTTGCCGCCGCCACCACCCCCACTACCTCCCCCGTTGTAGCCTTGATTGCTGCCACCCCAGTTGCTCCCGCCTTGGCAGTTGCTGTCCCAAGGGTTGCCTCCATTGTTTCCCCAACCGCCACCGCCGCCGCCACCACCGTTGTAGCCCCCGCCTTGGTTCATGGAGCCATTGTTTCCCCAGTCGCCACCTCCACTGCCACCGCCGCGGCTACCACCCCAGCTCCCGCCCCCCGAACTGTTCATACTTCTGCTGCCCCCACGGCCACCGCCGCCGCTACCTCCTCGCATACCGCCGCCTCCACCACCTCCTCCTCCGCCGCCCCCGGTATTTCTTTCCATTTCAGATTTACTCAAAGCTTTTTTCACGTCTATGTGTTTTCCTTTGAGCTGATGATTTCTTTGGACTACAAAATTACATTAGTACATTTTTTTTTTCAAAAATAATTATTAGGTTTGTTCAACATACAATCAAATCAGTACGGAACTGTCCGACGCGTGCGCAGTATTAAAACGGAACATACTGATTTGACATGCATGTTGGAACAAATCTATAAAAACTTACGGCAAACTTTATCAACGGGATCATAATCGTCAAATTCAACAAAACCAAATCCTCTCTTCTTGCCTGTTGATTTATCGGTAGCAACTGTACAAGATAAAATTTGACCATATACTTTAAAATAATCTCTAAGATCATCTTCTTCAACATCTTCCTTTAATCCACCAACAAACAATTTTTTAACAGTCGCTCCCGCATCAGGTCTGCCAATTTCTTGTCTAGGTACTGCGCGTTTAGGTTCAACAACCCTATAAATTAACACAACACACGCAAGGTCAGATAGCGTAAACAACAGCATTAAATTTTGAGACTACACCCAGCGTAAATATATTGTTCTAAAATAAGAAAATAAACAACATACCTTCCATCAACACGGTGTGGGCGGGCAATCTGGGCATCGTCAACCATATGAGCTCTTGAATAAGTAATGAAACCAAATCCTCTTGATCGCTTTGTTTTTGGATCTTTCATTACAACTACGTCTACAATTTCGCCCCATTGCTCGAAATGTTTTTTCAGTGATTCATCAGAAGTTCGATAATCTAGCCCGCCAATGAATAATTTTCTGACATGTTCGGGCTCCACTTTATGATCCTATAATATACCAAAAAGTGGATATCAGAAAATACGCATATTTGTATTATAAAGAGCACTTTAATGGCTACCGGCTTTATGATATGACATGGCGTCTCTTGTGGTTGCTGGATGACGCTACAAACTATTACTAATATTTTACAAGTATGTTTCAAAAAAAACTATGAAAATACAAATTGAATGTATTTATTAAATGTTTTCTCTGTAAACATTATAAGAAAAATTTGTTATTCGATCGTATTACCAAAACAGGCAACATTTGCAAACTATTGATTACACAAAAACAAATATAAAGAGGGAAACAATAATTACATTATTACTTACATCGATATCAGACCCACGATCTTGTTTCATTTTTAAAATTTAAACTAAACTACAGTAATATCTACTACACAACCGCCGTAAGCCTACACAAACCACATACAAATCAACGACTTTATCAGACGGAAATGAAAGAAGCGTCTTTTCATCGACAGCAACAACAGCGCCCTCAATTCCGGAAATAAGAAAATACTACATACAAATAAAAAAGCGGGAAACAAGATGTTAAATAATCTTTTTACCTTCCGTCACCGTCTTTGGTCAAAAAATTCGGTAGTGAGTTTTTGATGAATAAGCACGTTTTAGGGTCCCTAGAATACGATTTTACTATTTTTACGATGATGTCTGTATGTGTGTGTGTGTGTGTGTGTGTGTATGTATGTGTGTCTGTGTGTGTGTGTGTGTGTGTGTGTGTGTGTGTGTGTGTGTGTGTGTGTGTGTGTGTGTGTGTGTGTGTGTGTGTGTGTGTGTGTGTGTGTGTGTAACAAAATTTTCGTCTGCGATAACTCTTATACTACAATTCTGAAAATTATAATTCTTTCGTATTTCTCTTCGTTACATCCATGTGAAGAGCTGATTAGATTTTGGTTAGAATTGGACAACCGGAAGTACCCTTATTTGAAGATTTTAACAGTTTTTCTTGAAAAAACTATGTTAAATATCATTTTTTCACATTTAATGTTATTATAAATATTAAAGAATATTTTATTCTCTATACGATTTGACTGCATTTTATACTTAATATTAAATGGATATAGAGTTAATAAACTATAAAGAAATTAAATTTCATGAAGTAGCCATAGCTATGAAAACAGCTACTATATTAAGAAAATTTTGATTGAAAGTTGTCAGTGTCAAGTGAAATTGACATAGTGTGTTTGTCATAATTTTACTGGAAATATAGGATCTTTTGATATAAATTGTATGGAATTTGAATAAAATATATGCAACTGCCGGAAGGTAAAGTACAAGAAATATAATCTTTAGCAATAAGGAACTTTCTGTATGAAAATTGTACAAAATACATAGAACTGACGGAAGGTAATGTGCTGGCCACATCAGATTTTTTAACTCTATATCCATTTAATATTAGGTATAAAATGCAATCAAATCGTATAGAAAATAAAATATTCTTTAATATTTATAATAACATTAAATGTGAAAAAATGATATTTAACATAGTTTTTTCAAGAAAAACTGTTAAAATCTTCAAATGAGGGTACTTCCGGTTGTCCAATTCTAACCAAAATCTAATCAGCTCTTCGCATGGATGTAACGAAGAGAAATACGAAAGAATTATAATTTTTAGAATTGTAGTATGGAAGTTATCGTAGACGAAAATTTTGTTACACACACACACACACACACACGGACACACATACATACATACACACACACACACACACATACATACATACAGACATCATCGTAAAAATAGTAAAATCGTATTCTAGGGACACTAAAACGTGCTTATTCATCAAAAACTCACCACCGATTTTTTTGACCAAAGACAATACCTTCCTTACCTAAAGGTGACGGAATGTAAAAATCGGCATTTTGTTAACCTTGGTAAATGTTTGAGAACTACTGATATATCTTCAAATTTGTTGCTTAGCTTTTGTCTGTAGAAACATGATCAAACTTATTATAAACAGTTGAATTTTAATGGCTGTAAAACACGTTCACAATTCTAAATTTTTATAAAAAAAATAGCATTTATTATAGCTTTATTTAAATTAACATATATTTCTAAATGAAAAAAATTGACTAATGTAAGTAATATACAATTTTTCGATCCACAAAATGAAATTTGATTTATTTTCAGTAACATGAGTTCTACACGAAGACGTACTGATGTTCTATCACCAAAAAATACACGTAGTAAGACTATAGATAAAGAAAATATTGCTTCTACAATAAGTAAAAATAAAATTACGACCTACTCAACTTCAAATAGAAGTATAAATAATAAAACCACGCGAAAAGCACTTGGAGACATACAAAATAATGTGAAAGAGGCGGTGACACAAAGTAAATCAAATATTAGCAGCAAAAAAACAGATTCTTTGCCAAAAACTTCAAAGCTAAAGAAAGTTTCTGGAGATTTAAATAAAACTAATGAATCTTCAGTGAAGAAAACGAATAAAAATTCTGCTGATGTGACAAAGAAATGGACAAATAAACGAAGTATAAGTGAAGAAAAAGAAAATAAAACTGGTACGAAAGCTAAATCTTGGACTGCTGTTAGAAGCAAATCAAATCAGAGACAGCTAAATCAACCTCGACTAAAAATAATCAGTCACAAAATACCAACAAAATTGCTACATCCAGTAGATTAAAAACATCTAAAAGCCTTGTTTTACCGGAACAACAAAACTCATCAACAATAACAGATTTAAAAATTCGAAGAAGTTTACAATAAACTGTTAGTATAGATGCGAGAATTTCTGATTTTCTCGGGGACACTTCTACTAAAGGAGTTTTCATTGGACTTAAAATTTGTTGATCATTTAGAAGTGAGAATCTGGTTCGTGTACTTCTTCGAATTTTTAAATCTGTTATTGTTGATGAGTTTTGTTGTTCCGGTAAAACAAGGCTTTTAGTATTCGTATCATTAGCGTCATCATCATCACTGAAATGACTGTATTCTCCTCGGATAAAATTTATATTCATAATTTGATTCAAGTTCTCTAAAATATCATCGAAGAGAGTTAATGATGTATCGTTAGTATTGCCACATCCACGTTTGAACTGAACTTTTTTTCTTATTTCTTCTTCATTTGGAATTATTAGATTATCATCTTCACAGATTGTTCCTAATTTGATTAGGGATTTTTTCTTCTTTTCCATCATCGTTGTATTGTAAACTGTTGGTATAGATGCGAGAATTTCTGATTTTCTCGGGAACACTTCTACTAAAGGAGTTTTCATTGGACTTATAATTTGTTGATCATTTAGAAGTGAGAATCTGGTTCGTGTACTTCTTCGAATTTTTAAATCTGTTATTGTTGATGAGTTTTTTGTTCCGGTAAAACAAGGCTTTTAGATGTTTTTAATCTACCAACAGTTTACAATACAACGATGATGAAAAAAAAGAAAAAAATCATTAACTCTCTTCGATGATATTTTAGAGAACTTGAATCAAATTATGAATATAAATTTTATCCGAGGAGAATACAGTCATTTCAGTGATGATGATGACGCTAATGATACGAATAATATAATCATAGACGGGTAAATAATACACAATATTGTAAAAGGTAAGAAATCTCCTTTTATTCTAACATTTTACATCATTTCGTTAAGTTTACACCTGAACAGGTGTAAAATTCTCATATACAATATTTAAAAATTAAAAACAGACAAAAAACACTAATAAAACTTTTAAACAATTCAAATATTTTTGAATCTAAAGTGTTTTTACTTTTATATTTTGTAAAATTATAAAAAATACCGGCGAAAAAAACTGCAATATTTTCTTCCCGCCCTTACGGCGTACATAACATCAACTGTGTGCGAATTAGGTATCAACATACGTGTCCAAAACTTGCTTTATAAAAAGAGACAGAAGCAAAACACGGCCACCTGTTTATGTTCACATTTGACACTTAACTATTTAATTTCTGTTTATCGTATCTTCTCGGTTTTACATATTTAAAATAAAATATACATAACTTTACTAAATTTACTTTCATTTTTAGGTTAACATGATGATCTGAAGAGAACTTATTGTACTTGAAAATTTTGTTAATATTTCTTGTCCCATAAATGAAAACATTTTTTTAAATTAATTATAATCTATGTATATGTTTTAATAATATGATTTTAAATAAAAGAAATATGTGATTAAATTTATAAATTCTGTAACTAACTATACAAAGAAATGTGATCTAAAATAACCTAACCGTATATTTTTATTTTTGATGGTCATAATTTGTACTATGTACTTGTAAATACTATACGAGTATATGTGACAACTGCCTATTTATTTTTATATTTTGCGTTCATATACTGAAGTTATTAGGAAACCCAATTGCGTGTCGAAAGAGCCTTCATTTCGATCCGCAATTTTGTTTTAGAAGGTTGGTATTATAGTTGAAATGTGTACTCTTTCTTCATGAATAATAGTTTATAATAGTTTCTATCCTTATATTTGGAATTTTAATTCTATATAATTTTTTGAACATTTGTATGCAGCAAAAAATAATAGAGAAATATAATTGTGTATTTAATGCTGGATTTGAAAAACTTTACACAAACAAATTAATAAGATATTACATGGCGAAGGCGATGTTTAGGTTAATTTTATTTTAAATTTTAATTGAAACCTTGTAATTTATTGTGGTCGAACGTACAGTTGGTGACATGAAATGTTATCTAGTAAACATCATTTAACTTTTGTTGAGGAAGACATGGAAGTTCTCATGGACGTCTTCTTTATTTAGAAAACTATAGACCACCTATATTGTAAGTACATTAAAAAGTTCACTAAGGTACCTATTCATTACTAAAGTTTGTACTGGTGTTGCAATAAACTGCTAATAATTCGATGTACATAAATTCAAATCAAATATTTTATAATTTTAAAATTAAGAAGTTTACATTCATCGCTTTCATTTGTTATAAACATAATGGTATTCGATAGCAATATTGATTTAAATTATTCCTAGGACTTATTTTAGTAATAAATCATTGAGTGCATTTATTGGTGAATAAATAATTTTATAAATTTCTTGCAATATGCAACTGCACATTGAACATTAAAAGCTTCCTTTACTCGTCTATCCGTACTGGAAATTTACACCATTGAAGCATTGAAAAGAGAATTTTTTTTTAGCTTTCCAACGATGTATAATTTCTCTATGTTCATTTGTTTCAAACACGGGATATTCAACAATTATTAAATTTATAGATTAAAAACAAATGTTGGTTTCTGCTAGGAAACAATGGACCTTTCCAATTTAAGGGCTATCTCTTTCTATCGCTGCAAATAGTAAGAAAATGGCGCGAACAACTGCCAGTTGGGCTGTCAAACGAAACGTCAAAAATATTGCAGTCATTAAAATACCTGTATTCTCAGTGGAAATTTTTATGGTTACACATTTTACCTCCAATAAAAGCTTTTGTAACTTATTTCGATAAGATTTTTTAAAGTTATCCGAGATATTCTCACATTTTACGTCTAAATGTTTTAGAATCAAACGTCATAGATCTCAGTTGTTCTTACTATGCGCAGATCCCCGTTGCGCATATCTTCTATCTCTTTAAATTGGAAAGGTCCATTAAAAGCACAATTTGATTATTTTCAATACCAATATTGTATTTTAGTTCTTAAAATTTTAAAAGTTTTGGATATTTAAATTAATTTTATATGTACATCATATTAGGCAATCAATAATATATTTATAACGAAATTTGGAAAATATTTCAATGTTATAGTAATTAACGTATCAATATATTAGATTTTGGCTAAAATTGATAAACGGTAAGTGATACTTTATTTGAAGCTCTGAACATATTTTCGTGAAAAATATATTGATACAATCCAAAACTTTTCAAATTTGGTATTTGAGACTTTTATATTAATGAGAACGACATATTAGATTTTTTCTCAGATTGATAAATCGGAAGTAGTACTTTACAGAAAGCTATAAACAGATTTTCTTGAAAAAATATATTAACACATGATCCAAAACTTATCAAATTTGGTATTTAAAACTTGTGTATAATTTGAAACAACATTAGATTTTGACTATACTTATATGATAAACCGGAAGTGGTACTTAATTTGGAGCTCTTAACAGATTTTCGAGGAAAAACATAATAGAATATAATCCAAAATATCGTATTACAGATTTTTATATTTACTAGAACAAAAATTAGACTTTCTTTACAAACGATCAATCGGAAGTGATGCTTTACTTAAAGCTCATTGCTATTTTAAACATGGAATTGACGGGAGGTTATGTGCTGGCCACATCAGATTTTTTTATTTAATAATAATTGTTTTATTCATATAATATAATAATTAGAAAATATTTATGTAATTGTAGCAAAATTATGAGTTTTCTGTTTCCTTAAATCTGCAATAAAAACATTTATTACTAACACGAAAATGGTAAAAATTTAACAAATATACCTGCATTTGGTACATGTATAAAATACGGTTTGTCCTTCATCTGCAGATCTTAACTGGAGAGTGGCATAAGACATTTTTTCATTCCCACATTTTGGGCAACGACGATCAACAACGGGTCCTTCCTCTTCATTGTCTTTACGGTTTTTACTTTCTTCTGCATTTTTAGCATATGAATCTCTAGAGTTGAAATGTATTGTATATTTTACTTCCATGTTTCCAAAAACTTCTGGAGTAAACTCTCGATTACATGTATAACATGTAACATTTCCACTGTCACGTAATAAGGGTAAAATAGCACCACAATCAGGGCAAAACCCTGGCGCTGATTGAAATGTATCCATTATATAAGAATAATTGTTTTAAATTATACAGAATCAATGAAATAATCACAGGCCCATGTGCTGTACCGTGAACTGTGAATATCTCTCTTACAAATATAACCTCAAATAAACGAAGGTTAGCAACATGTCATCATAGTAGAAATAAAGGATTTTAACATAAAATGAATACAAATATATGTCCACAATGTAAAAAGGAAATAAACGAATCTACAAAGAGATTAATCCAAGATACTTGTGGACACAAAAAATGCCGTTCATGTTTACTACAAGAAGATTCGGGATGCAAAATATGTCTGGATCTGGAAAACACTGCAACAGTTCTTCCTTCAGAACCAACAAAATGTAACATTAGTGTCATTAAATATGACAGAAAATCTGTGCCTGTGAAAACACTTAAATGCATCCAAGAAGAAAAACCTGTGGAGGAGACTACCGAGTATGTCTCAGAGACTGAAAATACTAATCATACAAATAGCCTATCAGAAACCAGAGAAGACTATGAAGTACACAAAAGTATTCCTCATATAATAATTTTATCTAAAGCTCCTGTACTTTATAAATGCAATGTATGCTCCAAATCATTTAGTACGACAAATAGTGTAAAATATCACTCATATTGCGGAGGAACAGAAAAACCATTAAAATGCGAAACATGCCAGAAAAGTTTTATAACTCGCTCACATTTAGAAACTCATAAGTTGAAACATTCCGATTTGAGGCCTTTTAGTTGTGTTCATTGTCAGAAGTCTTTTATACAAAAAAGTAAACTTAATAGACATATGAAACTACACAGCGGTAATACATAACACAAAAGTAATTGATAAATAACTAGTGTTGAATATTATAGGCGACCGTCCATTTGTCTGCACTGACTGTGGGAAAAGCTTTACGAATAAAGATGCTTTAACTGGACATATCCGAGTTCATAATGGGGACAAGCCATTTGCTTGTAAACATTGTGCAAGTCGATTTAACAATAAATCTAATTTATCAAAGCATATAGCAACGCATTCTAGTAAGTATTCACGGTGCCGTGCAAAAGTCTTGAGCCAAACAAATTTTTTAATTTGATTTAATTAAATTCGTAATACTGTTTCGTATATTTTGCCAATCATTTTCTATATGGTTCTATAATTCAGACTTATTTTTCACTTTTGACGCGGATTTTAATTTTCTGCCATAAATGATTTATTGGATTTAAATCCGGAGATTGGGGTGTCAGATCAGAATTCGGATTTTTGAGGACCTAAAAATTATTTTACTACTTCGAAGTATGTTTAGGATATTGGCATAAGTAAATGCTTTGCTAAAATATGTCTATACATTTAGAGAACCCAAAGTACTCCTTATCTTGACCAAAGAACGTGCATAGCATAAAATCACATTTCCTCTACCATGAACTGTACTTGCACTTGGTCGCCGAAAATACTTCGTACCATTATTTAAAAAAAAAAATCTGATGTGGCCAGCACATGACCTCCCGCCAATTCTATGTTAAAATAGCAATGAGCTTTAAGTAAAATATCACTTCCGGTAGATGTTTCAAATTATATACGAGTTTTAAATACCAAATTTGAGAAGTTGTGGATCATATATTTTTTCTAGAAAATCTATTTAGGGCTTCAAGTAAAGTACCCGTTTATCAATTTCTAAAATAAATCGTTCTCATTAACATAAAAGTTTTAAATACCAAATTTGAAAAGTTGTGGAATATATCATAATATATAAGTTCAAGTAAAGTATCACTTCCAGTTTATCAATTTTAGCCAAAATCTAATATGTTATTTCCCTTAACATAAAAGTCTTAAATACTAAAATTGAATAGTTTTAGATTATATTTTAATATAGTTTACCATTAAAAACTGTTATGGGCCTCTAGTAAAGTACGACTTCCGGTTGTCCAATTTTACACAAAATCTAATCCACTTTGCGTGAATGCAGAAAGCTTAAATACGGAAAATATAATTTTTGGAAGTTGGTAGAAGTTATCGTGGACGAAAAAATCGTCATATACAGACACATACACACATAGATATCTTCGTAAAAATAGTAAAAACGTGTTGTGGGGACCCCAATTCGTGCTTATTCACTGAAATCTCACTATCGAATTTTTGGACCGAAAATATTACCTCCCTATCTTCGGTATGGCGAGAGGTAAAAGAAATTGATTCATCCGAAACCAGTACTCTCACTAGTCGACTTCATTCCAATGTTGATGTCGATGTTTTGCAAAATTTTCTCTCGCCTTTTTATTTCTTCTACTAACTAAAGATTTTTTTAACACTGACACGTCCAATACGTTCTAAGTACTTCTTTAAGACGTCGAGACAGTACTTCGGCTGACATTGGCAATATTTTCTTTTGGAATATCCACAGCATTTTTCTTTTAGTTTAATTATTTTAACTGTTCGCTTTTTTGGTTTACATCTTGGCTTATCAATTAATGATTTTGTATGGTAATATGTAATTCCATTTGTTGTGCTTTTATCGATCATTGTAAATGAATAAATAAAATTAATAAATATATCATCACGGCATATTACCCATTGATGGGTGTGCCATTCAGCTTTGTACACAGATTTCCGTAATGGCGATGACATATTTGTAGCGTGCGGGCGTTTAATACGCACTCGTTGCTGGCGTGGAAAGTGCACCACAAAGATCAATTTTGTGCCATTTAAAATTCGATCGAACCCGGTTCCCCAGATTCGCGACCAGGTACACGACCACGAGACCCCATATCATTGTAAATGTATTCAAAAAATTATTAAATAAGTTTGGCCCCAATACTTTTGCACGCAACTGTAAATTATATTTCTTCAATCTATATTTTTTTTTCTACAGAAGAAAAGTCGTATATGTGTGAAGAATGTGGTAAAAAATTTGGAAATAAGTGGACTTTAGCTTCACATAGAAAATGTCATACATTTGATCGACCACACACTTGTCAAAAATGTTCGAAATCTTTCACAAATGTTAAAGATCTTCGAAGACACAGTCTCATCCACCTAGGTAAATATAAACATTAATTTTTTAAACATCCGTTAAAAAATTATTGTTTTAGATGTAAAACCATATGGTTGCAATATTTGCAATATGAAATTTTGCAGAAAAGATAATTTAGAACGACATTTAAAAAATACACATTCAATAAAAGATGCGAAAGCAATTAAATCTGCAACAATTAAAACAACAATTAACAAAAAAGTTGTTGACTTAATTACATCTACTAACAACGATAATGAAATTGATAAAGATTTATCATCACCAGCACCAGAAGAAAGTGAAATATTTAAAGAAAAGCCAAATGCTATTCACGTAATAAAAATGAACGAATCACAATTACCAGTTCCCAATCCGGTAGATACAAGACCTTCTATAAAAAATGCAGTCCCTGTTATAAATGGACCATTTAAACTAGCATTTAAAACAGATGCATTCAAAAATAATTATAACATTTTAAATAGAGACTATACTACTGAACCCCCTCCCAGAATTCAAACTAAAAAACATGACATGGTGGAATCATTGAATATTTGCCAAAAAATATTCAATCCAAATAGCGATCCACCAGCAAAATGCGAAAATCCAATAGATAATGTGAAACCTCCCATTAGTACAACGAAGAATGTTATAATGAGTGTTGGAAAAGTAAATGAAAAAGATTCCCTCGAAATTTGCAAAAAGATATTTTCGCCGAATGAAGCTACACCCATACATTATGAAACTTCTTTTGGACAGAAAACTCCCGCGGATTTAAAAAATATAAAGTTCAAATTACCATCAACCTATACTAATAATGCAATAAAAAATAATTCGCAAGTAGATTATGAAAATAACAACAAAAATTATACTGATTTAAAACCAATTTTCAATGATTTCGAAATCAACAACGTACAAATTAAAAATAAATTAAACATGAATTATGAAAATAATAAAAGTTACACCGATCTGAAACCAATGTGTGAAGTTAAAAAGAGTGTTATTGTAAATCCACTTTCTTCCGAATCTATTCAACCTTTCAGTGACATTCATTGGAGAAGGAGGACATCCCAAAATTTGCAACCGAAAACAAATAATATGTTATGATTGTATTTATAAAAATGTATTTATTTTTAGGTTGATTTTTTATAATAAAAAGTATTTGTTATATTGTTTGCATGTTTTTTATGAGACTTTGTACCCCGACATGAAAACTTTAAAGTTTTGCGATGAGTTTGTGACGTCACCTGTGTCAGTCCAGTGGCATTGTAACGATGTTTTTTCATGAGAGTTCCACCAATCAGAATGCAAAATGGATAGACTGTGGGCGGGGCACTATAGAAAACACCCGTCATATCATACATTCGTTATAATTTTATAATGAAAAATGTATTTTAAAATTATTTAGCTTTTAAATATTATTATTATTATAAATCCCCTTTCTTCCGAATCTATTCAACTTTTTAGTGACACACATCAGAATCGGAGAATGGCGTTCGAAAATTTGCAATCGAAAACAAATAATTATATTATAATATTTATAGAAATGTATTTATTTTTAAGTTGATTGTATTTTTTTTGCATGTTTTTACTGCATGCCTGGTGCATGCGCATTTTTCATTCCCCGATTCTTCCTATTTTCATAGGTTAAAGGACATCGAAAGCTAAAAAATGTCATCAAATGTCATAGTAGAATGCGGAGATTTTTTAGAATTTCAGGTAATTAAAAAGTTATTACAATCTCAATTATTTATATCACATATTACATATAATTTTCATTCAAAAACCATGAACCGCTAACATCTAACCTCATTATCAAAACATGCCTGAAAATTGTTTCTCAATTTCTTATATTTATAAATTTCAGGAAGCATTAAAAAATATGCGCACAATAGACGATAAAATTGTATATACCTTGAACACAAGTATACCTACAGATTCATTCAAAAACAAAGTTGATGCACATAATACCTGCAGAAGTTTGTTTAAGGAATTACAGACTGGACATAACGAAAGGGAAAATGCGATAAAAAAATGTATAACAGTATCAGCAAATAAAATATCTAATTTAAAAAGTTTAAGAGAGACAAATAACAATGATCTAACTTTATTAAAACAATTAAGAGCTGAACAATCAAAGGTATACAGCAACAATTTGTAATTTTTACAAGTATTACTACTTTTTTTTTCAGTTCCGAATGTTACAAGTAGAACTTAGTGTAGAAGACGTCGTTAAACAACGAACTACTAAAGTCTTCCACGATCGTTGCAGGGGATTTTTGCACGCAAATCCTGAAATGTGACCCAAGGTTGATGAAAAATCTGAGCCGACATTAGGGATTATTATGTGCTCTAGTATATTGTAGCAATTGTATGTTTTATTCAGGGCAAGAAATGGGTTTAAGACCAAATACGTGATTTTTAACCGAAACTAATATTTTTACGAATAAAAAAGGGGAAATAAAGATTCATTGTCTTGTTTGCACTCACACTTTTCTATAATTTGATTTAAATTTTAAAAAGAGAAACATTTATTGCAATAAACTTATAATTATACCGAAGTCATTTTTTAGGATGTGGGACACAAACAAATGTAGTTTGTAGCGATGGGCCGACTGAAAAGCGGCTGATCGTACCGCGTGACATTGTTGTGATTCTTTTTTAGATTTTAAGTTTAAGGATTCATCTGGAGATGATGATCATCAGGTAATCGGCGAGAACAGAAAACTACAGGAGAACTGCAGAAGTACTTTTATGTTCTCGCCGGTTTCTTGATTATGACCATTTAATGGTAGAAATAGAAACCGGTCGCAATTATAGATCAGTGTGAACAAGGAAACTGTTTTCATCTTCCATTTCACACTTGGATGTACCATTTCCTATAATATTTTTACTATCAAACCGATATTTTGTATCATTTTCAAAAATAGGGGAAAAGAGTATCTTTTTCATTAGTTTTAATTATTTTTTCTATTTTGGTTCTTTAATATGTACTTTATGAAACCTATTTGGATGTTATAAAGTACTTCTTTATTCTTCCTGGACATGAAATAACGTACATTTTTTGAAAAAAAAAAAATAGTATAAAATACACGTTTCATAAGACATTTCAGCGCACTTGTCCCTTTAGAAAACTCGCGGCAAGCCGATCGTTTCTAAGAATGACGCGTGCGCTAAAATCATGTCTTATGAAACTTGTATCTTAATGTACTATTTTACAATAGGGTCCTCCACTCTAATTTTTTATTATTTTAAATGAAAGTTCATTTAATTTTCAAGCAATTTGTAATATTTGATTTTTAACGAAATCTGAAGCTATCTTTCTCGCACTAGTTTCTGTAGTATGCTGCGCGAGAAAGATAGCAATAGATGTGACGTAGATCTACAGATGCTTAAAATTTCAAATATTTCAAAAACTAACAATTTTTTAAAAACTTTTTTCGTCTCAATCATGATTTTATCTTACCTACTTTCTATATAACTGACATTTTACTCAATTTTCTATAATGGTGGAGGACCCTATTGAACGAAAAAACGTTTTAACCGACAGCATTCACTGCCTTGGCAATGAAACGGCAGCTTCTGCTGTAAATCTGGTATTTTAGTACCTAGTAAAGAAATAACTACTTAACTGACGTAAAAAATAATTTATGAAGGTAAATAAGATTTTTTTGTGCAACCGGACGCGAAATAAGCATTTCGCAGCCGCAATACAGGCCGCGAAATTGAATTTCGCAACCGTTGTTATGGTAAACAATCACTTTGACACTTGATAATTGCATGGTTTTGTTTATCAAATGTCAATCTCATAGCCACCTTGAAAGCTAACTTTCTGTTTACAATGAAACTGTTTAAAGTTAATAAAATTTGTAATTACATATTTTTTACGGTTGCACAAAAAATATTGTGTACACCTTGTCCGCGAAATCCTTTAGTGCCCTCGAGGTTGTCTTGCCTCGGCCGCAAGCGGCCTCGGCGACAATTTTTCTCTCGGTACGCTAAAGAGTGATTTCGCGGCCTTGATATACAAATAGCTATTAATTTCCTGAATGATATTATTAACCGGTTTATCTAACCGATTTAAAATGTGTTAAGTAAATTAAAAAAAAAAAAATGTTACATTCTTGACTTCGGTTAACCATTACGTAACTGTTATTTATTTCGGTTTCTTGCCTGTTTTATTTTCCAATCATATGTACAATAGTACAATTTTTATTAACTGTAAATGAATTTTAATCACATTTTATACAATTTATTTATACATATTGTTGGAAAATATTAAAATCATGTATAAGTCTGAAATAATTGTTAACATTTGTAAAAATAAAATTATAAAAATATTTTATTAGTTTCATTTTTAATAGTGTTAAATAAAAGTAATATGTCTTTATTCACAATGACAATAAATATAGACTAGATATGCTACTAAAAATTTAACAATTATTGTTATGCGTAAAATATCGACAATCCCTGAAGTATATTATATTTTGAATATTTACTTATTGTGGTTTAACTTTTTTGGCTTCCTCCTCGTTAACCTGTCTATGCCATTCGATATTGGCTTTGTGAACACTTTCACCTCGTTCTGCGGCTCTTTTGCCACTAAAAATCATCCCTACACAAGCAAGAGCAGTCACCAGCATCATTATATTCGCAAGACGGATACGAATTCGGTTACGAGCTTTTTCCACAGTTTCGGGACTAGCGAAAGGAATTATTAATCTTTGAACAAATAAAAATAAAAAGCACTTACGCAAGATAAGTTGGAATTTCTTCTACGGTTTTGAATTTCCCAGTCCATACGAGGAAACGTTTTTCCAAATTGTTCACCTTGTGAGTTTTTCCACTTAGTTTTCCGCTCTGCGCATTAGTTTGTGCGGGGTCTGGCGTAGAAACTTCTTTTTCATATCGCACTGCATTTCTTGTGAATGATCGTATGGATAAAAAACAGCGATTAGCTGAATATCTCAATAAACCTGACATCCTATAAACAACAAATAAATAACAAAATTTTCCAACTGTTCTAGAGACGTCAATGAGAAATAAAAGTTTTTACATAAAACACTAATTCCGATAACAGATATTTTATCTCAAAATGAAATAAAACTGACCAAATTATTGCTTTTTACCTCTTTTATAACGCTTTATCTAACCTCACTTCCCACAACCGACAACAGTGACCTCAATTTTTGATTCGTGCTTTTACCTATACATATACAATAAGTGACGTGTACAATATCACGTTGTCCAATAAAATACGTGCTGCAGATCTTGTTTTCAACTCTGTAATTGCAAATTGTTGAAATAACTACTTATTAATTATAATTTCATCGGAAATCGGGGCCGGCTTAAGGAGAAAAATACTACAACATTCTAAAAATAAACTTTTATGATTACTAAATAGTCTACATTTATTAACAAGTGAAATTATTACATCTATTTTAAAAGCTCAATTAATACTTAGAACAAATTTCGGCAGATAGGACATGTTGATTTGTTGCTTGTACTAAACCATTTGTACTGTAAAATAAATTATTGTAAATTGTTATTTGTTATAAAAATAAAAAACTTACAAGACATGGCGAATGGAACTTCTTTCTGCAAGTCTGGCACGATAGTTTCGGTAACTGATATGTCGCGTTATGCAAAACTGAAAAACAAATATAACATTCTTCTACGCCGTCAAATTTCTTATCTAAATTGCTCTTCCATAACGATAATCCATCCCAAATTCTCCCATTCTAAAATCAACGCAATAGTCAAAAAAATATTTGCTAAATAATTATTTTGTTAAATACTTGATGTGTTAAAAAAACAGTTAATTGCATAACCCAGCTCCTCCATTGGGCGGTCCCCCCAATTTGTTTGTTACATTCCACATGCACTGGCCCTAGAGGATGGTTTGGTGGTAGGGTAATAACTAATTCCATTCGCGCTTCGTCTACTATATACGACGCTACTACTTCACGAGCTGATGGGTGTACTGACACCTAAATACACAAATAATTTAATTAATAGTTTTGCATCATCAAAAAAGGAAGTGTCTATTGTCAAGACAGAGCCGCAAAAAATATAGTGAGCTATCGCTCATGCGCAGAAATGGACAGACTTGTATAAAAACTTGGGGTAGGGGGAGTATAGAATAAGGTCCACCTTTAAAATTAATTTTTTAATACGCTATTCCTTTACGTAAAATATCAAAAAAAAAACATGAAATTAGAGCGCGGAAACATGTTAGTTTTTTAGGCTGTATTTGTAAAAAATGTGACTTCTTTCCTAACGGAGATGAGATAAAGTGAGACCGAAGTGAGAAGAGTTCCACCCCCCTTCCAGATTCTTAGTCACCTCTGGAGGTTGTGCTTGTTGAGTTTTTAATCATAGATGAATAGTGGGGATAAATGTTTTGCTGTCACGGTCTGTTACATACAATTAGTTTGGTTATTATGATTATTTGTTTATTCCTTTAATAAATACTATTATTATTTGAAGAATACAGTGGACCCCCGGTAATCCGGCCCCTGTCTAATCCGGCACCCACGGTAATCCGACATGACGACAAAGCTTTGGTTTCGCGTTTCAACAATGTTAAACAAAAAAAAATTGATGAATATTTTCATGCTTCATAGTATGATGATGATTGATTCATAGTATGATTTTTATTCATAATTTTTGATTATTTTAGTATGTACATTTGTTTGTACACAATTACATATTTCCTAATGTAAAGTTATTATTGTTTGTAAGCTCTATATCATTAATGACGTTAATTTCATAATAAAACGTAAGCTCTCTATTGTGTTGTTTAATTTACTAAATTTGACATACATAATGAAGTATGATTTATACTTCAGAGTATAACATATAGAATCTTATCACTGGATCTGTAATTTGTCGGATTATAAGGTACTCGTTTGTAAAAAATTCCGGACTATAGGGGGGTCTTGGTCTTAGGCAGTACTGTATAATCCAACAAATTCGATAGTCCGACACTGCCCTGCAAAACGTTTGTCGGATTACCGGGGGTCCACTGTAATTAAATATGCAGACAATTCCATGGAAAATAATATAGCAAAGAGACGTAAACTTCATAGAATTGAAAATCATGTGGAAGTTATAGTACTATATAATTTAAACATTTTAGAATATATCGCACTATATGTTATTATGTAATCGACAGAATAATAGAAGCCTAAATAATGCCCACTCATAGTGGGCGATCCAAAATAATACCTGAAAATATCGTGGTTGACCGTTGAAAAGTATCACAGGGATCAGTCGTTCAAGTTACCAACAAAATTTGTCTTTTGTCGTTCTTTTTACTTCATAAAAATCTCACTTGATCTCAGCTCATTTCATGTCAAACTCATCTCATTTTAAGATTAGATGAGATAAGGCAAATGATAAAAAGAACGCGACTATTCAATATTTCGTTATTTTTTCAGTGTGACATGTGTGACAACTAGTGACACACTTTACTACAAAAACTCAACAAATCTTTGCTTCCGCACCATAATTTTGCTTTATTTTCATGAATAGGAGGCTAATGAACCGATATAAAGTCATTTAAACGCATTTTGAGTTTGGGCCCTATTATATACTTTAGTCATATATTTACTAGGCTTGCAGGGTCTAGCAAAACTAAATTTTGTCCAAAATTTAATTCCAGGCCCTCTTTCATCCCAGTTAAAACCACTGTAATACAGTTATTGCCATCTCTGAAAAGTAAGCAGTTATATTATGCATCGATGGGAGCCAACAGGGAACGAAGCGGAATGATTGGCTTCGCCAGTGTAATATGACGACTACCCTATTCTGAATACCGCCCACATTAACTGACAAAACATAATTGGTAGACAATAGTTTTAAGTTCGAGAAGTGGCTAGATTCAGTTTGGTCCATTTCTGCGCATGAGCGACAATTCACTAATTTTTGTGCGGCTCTGTCTGAACAGTGCAGTAGACATTCCCTTCAAAAAATTAAAAATATTTACGCGCATATTCTCCCCAGCACTTTTCCTCCTTTCTGTGACGTCACGCAATTCATGCGCACATAAAACTGGACTAACATGCGTTGCAGTTACTTGGTCAGCCGTGTGCGCAGCCCTAGGTTCTGCCTCTGCCCACCACTGACGAACAAGAGCTGGTAGATGAGTTAACGCTCTAGTGTAGACCCAACAAACTGCATGTTCCAGTAATTCACTCGTATGTGGTTCTGAGGATTTTATTATTTAATTCATTGCTGATCAACAAATTTTAAAATAAAATACCTGAAAGGCTAAACGATGGTTCTTCAGTAAATAATTCAACTACATTGCTTTTCTTTGCTTCAGAACAGTGAAGAACTTCTGTAGGCATTAAACGGAAAATGTTGTTCAACAAGTTTTTCAAATAATCGCCGGATCTTAGCCAGTCGGAATATTGGTACCGAAGATCATTTGATGCATGTTGACAATAAGATAAGAAAATGTCCCAAAGTAATAAATAAGCAAAGGTGAATGTATATGAATCGGTAAAAGGTTCTACACGGCAATTTTCTTCGCCCAATCTAAAAATTTGATACGCAATTAAGATTAATAAAAAATAAATGTTACAGGTTTCAAAGGGGTATAGCGGCATTTATACCTTCCGTCACCTTTAGGTAAGGAAAGTATTGTCTTTGGTCAAAAAATCCGGTAGTGAGTTTTTGATGAATAAGCACGTTTTAGGGTCCCTAGAATACGATTTTACTATTTTTACGATGATGTCTGTATGTGTGTGTTTGTGTGTGTGTGTGTGTGTGTGTGTGTGTGTGTGTGTGTGTGTGTGTGTTTGTGTGTGTGTGTGTGTGTGTGTGTGTGTGTGTGTGTGTGTCTGTATGTGTGTGTGTGTGTGTGTGAGTGTGTGTGTGTATGTGTGTGTGTGTGTGTGACAAAGTTTTCTAATTCGGTAACTCTAATACTACAATTCCAAAAATTATAATTCTTTCGTATTCCTTTTCGTTACATCCATGCGAAGAGCTGATTAGATTTTGGTTATAATTGGTCAACCGGAAGTACCCTCATTTGAAGATTTTAACAGTTTTTCTTAGAAAAACTATGTTATTATCATTTTTTCATATTTAATATTATTATAAATATTAAAGTATATTTTATTCTCTATACGATTTGAATGCATTTTATACGTCATATTAAATGGATATAGAGTTAAAAAAATATAAAGAAATTAAATATCATATATTAGCCAGCTATGCTATAGCTCTGGAAACAGCTGCTATATTAAGAAAATTCTGACTGAAAGATGTCAGTGTCAAGTGCAGTTGACAGTTTGTTTGTGTTATAATTTTACTGGAAATATAGGTAAGCTATTATTAACGAAAGATGAGTATTCAAGGTCATTTGTGAGCCGTCTGATATAATATTACTTGCAAATAACTTCATTGCATTTCGTGGGTGAATATTAGCACAGAGGGCAGTGGAGTAGATAATTAGGTATCTGTAATTCTACGACATATGTCATTATTATTTATAGTGTGTTAGAAAGTAATGCCACTGTATACGTATATCTCTCACACCTGGTAAACGCCCGCACGGTACAAATATGTCATCATCATTACCGAAATCTGCGCATAAAGCAAATTGGCACACCCAGCAATGGGTAATATGCCGTGATGATATATTTATTTTATTTGTCACACCACATAAATAGACATAGGTCAAATAATCTTTCTCTGTCTAATACAAAATGTTGCTAAGCTACCGCTATAAAGTGATGTGTATTCTTTCTTCGAACAAATAACCTTGAATAGTCATCTTTCGTGAATAATAGTATAGGATCTTTCGCTAGAAACTTTCTATATGGAATTTGTATAAAATACATACAACTGCCTTAAGGTAATGTACAAGAAATATAATATTTAAATACATAGAACTGACGGAAGGTAATGTGCTGGCCACATCAGATTTTTTCAAATTGTTTTCATTAATTCATAGCAAGCACCCGGAATGCTCCAATTTGATGTGATCAGTGTTATGAAATTTTCTGCTCTCTTGTTCATTCTGTAAAAACTGATGGGGAAAAGTGTTTCTAATTAACCAAAAATTTGATTTAAAAAAAAATGTCATGTGAAGAAATCAAAAATATAATAAAAATGTAAAAACAGTTTTGTACGCAACTTTTTGAACAACTTTGTACTTTTTTTCCGCAAAATGAACAGGAGAGCAGCACCACCATCACCTTTAACATCAAATATGAACAAGTATACAATTTGAGGATGAGTTTCAAATGGTCTGTAATAATTGTGATATAAATAAAAGTGTCTTACTTAAAATCCATGAGCATCGTCTGCACAACTTCTTGCACCGAACTCAAAACATGTCCAAGTTGAGAACTCAACAATCCATATGCTCGATTTTCATCTTCTTTTGCTGCTTTTTCATCTAAAACTATAAGAGCAGGCACTGCTTTCTTCAATCCATGATATCCCCAAAGTTGCAAGACTGAAATATTAGCTCGAAGTAAATTGCCGCATGTTTGCACAAACATCTGCCACTTTGGTAGCCTCACATTTCCAACTTGTATGAGGTATTTGTCTTCGAAATAAGAAACCAGATTGCCAATAATTTCCAAGGCGGGGTATAAAGTCATAGAAGTGTTTAAAAGTTGTAATTCTGTAGTCGCTATAGTCATCCAAGTGTTTATAAGGGAGACATGGACATCATGTGCAAATATATCACAATATTCAACAACTACATTAGAACAAGATTGACTAAGTTGTGAGGTCAGTTCGTCGTTTTTGATAAATTTGTGAAATGAAATATATAAATCGCATACTGCGGAAATAAATTCTACAACTTGTAGTATTCTACAGTGGTCTTTACTTCTATCTACGCTATTTGCCCAAGAAGTCAAGGATATTAAAACAAAATCCCAATGTTGCGATGAAAAATAGAGAGGCTTTTTATCGATTATAGTTTTTAATAATCGTATAATTTCTACAACAGTTTGAATATCCTGCCATTTACATCCAGACACATCCCTGAAAAATTTAATTTATAATTTTGGTATAATGAATAGCGTATGTACAAAAGTTTTGAGAAAAAAAATACGCTCCTAATTTTATTACTAAATAAGGTCATAAACACATAATAGTTGTTTTATAAATTATAATATACCATGATAAATTTACCAATTTTTTTTTGGAAAGATGTTATACAGGATTGGGGGAGTGGATCGGGCTGTTTTGAAAAGGGCGGGGCGAATGACTTGACGCATGCGCATGGGAGCAATAAAGTTACTTTATCAGTTAATGTATTTTGATGTGTTCTGGTTTAAATTATTGCTAGTACCTTGAAGAATCTGCTTCTGTTCAGTAAAAATACTTCGAACTCAAAATCTGTGCCTACTATTAAGGTTATTCACGAACTCAGATTCTTCCAAAACTAGAGCTAGCATAGCATTTATAGTTTTTTGTTTTTTTCTCATACTTTTTGTTGTTACGATAAAGCTATTGTGCTCAATTGACGAGCCAAACTGAGTACAGTTAATATTAATGTTTCCGATTCCAAAATAAAAAAAAAACACTTCTATCATCGATTTACAAATTCAATATGGATACGGACAACGTAGGTACTGCTCTCATGTGGACGGGCTAAATTTTACGTAGGTACGTAAATCACGTATCACGGGTATGTGAATACAGATGCAGCCTAAGGAAGGGATGTTCGAAGTCACCGTCGCATTCTTCGGCTTAAAGCATTTCAGTAACCATGGAACGTTGGACCAACGAACAATACGCGTTCACCGCAAAAGTGTTTTATCAAAACGGTGGTTATGTAACCGCCCAGCATCGTTTCCGCACTGAATTCGCGATAAATCGTAATCGCCCAGTACCTTTCGCGCATGTTATTAAAGTGTGGGTTGAAAATTTTGAAAACACTGCTTCAACAAACACAAGAAAAGGCCGGAAAAGGAGACCAATTTGAACTCCCGAGAATATCGTACGAGAGAGAGTCGCAGTTGGAAAAAGCTTGCGTAGAGAAGGACGTCATCTTGCAAATAATATTTATAAAACTTAAATACTGGTAAAGATGGTATAAATAAATTTGTAAAAAAATTACCTTGGCTTCTTAGTCATTTTAAAATCGCCCGTTTCATTGCAAATCTATCTTTAAGTTAGTTGGATAGATGAATGAAATATGAAACTTTAACGTTTTTGGGAATGAAAATATTGGACAGGCGACTATTTACCGAACTATAAGCGAATTTGAAAGTGTAGTAACATAATTTACCAAAAAGTGAGTGATTCGAACTTTTGTCCCCAAATAGAATCAACAGGTTCGTTCAAATTACCCAAGAAAGTCATCGCGCAAATTACTTCGACGATTTGGAATTTCACACATGACTATTAGCAGATCTTTGGTCAGAAATGATTTAAAATTTCGAAAAATAAATAATAGGATATTGCGGAATTTTTTTAAATTTTTCGTTAGTTGTGCCCTTTAGGATTATGAAAATATAATTTTGAGTAGGAATACACAGCTATCAAGTGAGATATGAATTTTTTAAAAATTCATCGAAATTCAAATTTTTTATCATTTATTATGAGCATCCGATATTGACATCTGCAGCGAACTTCAGTGCACGTGTTCATAGACAGCTATTTGCCTATTTACAATTTTTGAAGAAGAAAACGTAGGTAAACAAACAAATATCAGAGGGACGCGTAATAATTAACATAAACAAAGGGAATAAAATATCAAATACAAAATACACGCTCGTAGTTACTAGCGCCATCTGTGTTTCTAACGGCATATATTCAATCTGAAATGAGCTAAAGCATATCGAAATGACGTCACAGTTTTCAAGTTTCTAGATATGTAAAGAATTTCAATTTTCTAACATCAAATTATGAATGAAAACTGCCCTAAACATGTTTTATTCTATTTTTTTTTTACTATATGAAGATTTAAATCATAAAAAAGTTACTATTTTGCATAAATTTCATAACACCGGAATACCCCATTGTCCTTAAATAGACAGTGGCCCATAGTGTATAGAACATTAAAAGCATATTTTATAGAAAACAGACCACCTCCAAATGTTTCTCAGGCACTCAGGCCAGACTCATTGAAAACGTATGTAAAAATATAAATTTTATTTTTTTAAAATATATTTGTTTTTTAATAAATAAATAAAGAAGATTTTCTTTGACGTCATTATTTTGAACTGGAGAAAGGGATGCATATTTAAGAATGTAACCTGTAGATGGCGAGCGAGTGCGAGTTTTAATTTATTTACAATTTGCGCGGTTTCCGTTACTTTTATTACGTATTGCGATTTGTTAAGCATGATTTTTAAGGATATTAACTTAGACAAACGAAAATATTAATCTCCAAACTATTATTCAAACGTCAAACAGACGATCGGTCATGTTTAAATTACCCGCACATGCCGTTGCTATTGGACGTACCGATGTTATTGCTTTACGGCCATTCATTGGTTCGGCGTAATTCTACGTCATACATGGCGGTAATTTAAATATTAGAATTTCATTAATTTTTTTCTGGCCAATTAATGAAAATTTTGCTAAAAGAAAAAATATGGGTAGCATTTTTATCGTCCCTTCAAAAATATTAAATAAAAAAATGGCACGTAAGTAGCCGATTGGAACAAGGTATTAAAAAAATGTCCCCTACCAGTGTTGTAAAACTAGATTTCTTATCACCTTAGTTTATAGGAACAACATCTTATATCAATGTTTCAATAAAAAAATTCTTACTATTTGCTGAAAAGGTCTAATTTTTTCTCAAAACTTTTGTTACATGCGTTATTGTATGATTACCTGTTGTACAGTAAAGATGAAACATTTTTTTCTCTCATGCTCATAGCAGCATTTAATGCTTCAGCAATTTGTACATCAATATCTTCACTATGTAATAAAGTTCTAGTTATCGTAAATTTCTCTGTCGTATTTTTTATTTCTTTAATATCATCAAAAGTAATATGAGTTGAAAATATTTGGGTAAGATGTAAACTACTGTTAGGTACATCGGAATTTGTTTTTAATAGTTTTGTATAAATATTTTTCTGTTTATCAGTTGTAAGTAAATCGTTATAAATTACATAAACTGTATTATAGTTATAAGTATCTATTATTTCATTTATATTGTCTAACATTTCTTTAGAAATAATGTTGTTTAAGAAATTAGAATATTCAGTTTGTATAACAGTGCATAAATCTGATATTTCTTTGTAAATTTGCGACGATCTATAATTTTCTGTAAATATTTTTGCTATAGAATATGAATGTAAGGCAGATACAATAAGTTTATTAATGTCATCTGTAGTTTCCTCCAAAATAGCTTCTTTATTTCCAGAAATTTCATCTTCATCATCAGTATCATTTTCGGGTTTGGAAAATAAAGCGCTCATCACTTTCATCACGAATTGATTCCAAGAAAGGTACTTTACAATTTCTGAATTTTCATTTTCGATTTCCAATATATTTTCAGCAACAGGACAACTGTATAACCAAGTAATATCGCCGTTAATAATTCTTGCACAATTGCAAATATCTATAAAGTGTTGACCAACTTTTCTCAAAGACTCAGGAATATTTAAAAATGATTTAGTAATATAATTAATACTTTTAACTGTATCATCATTTTGCAGCACACATTTAATTAAATCCACTGTAACTGAAGTCAGGCGCTCTGAACTGTTCTCATTTGTCATGAATTCATTCTGTAAAACTTTTGTGAACTTCCACAGTATATTTTCAAACTCAGTAATCAGATTTGCGGATATAAATATTGTTAAAACATCTTGCCAAGCAGTTTCAACTTCCCATAAAGTGTCGGCTGAGACAGTTTCTGGATCGTAACTATTGTTACAACTCATGGAGAATAAAGCCAGGACCAACTGGTCACCGTAAGTTAATAGAGTTTGCTCTGTGTATAAAGTTGAAGCTAATTGAGCAGCAAAACTCGCGCAAACGTCGATAGTAAATGCATATTCTGATGGTGATAATAAACAATTGCAGAATATTAACATTATTTCTTGGCAGGCCTCTTTGCTAATGTACAGCTCTAAAATATAAAAAAATATATTTATATAGCAGCACGGAAAACGGGCAATTTTTTTAGATAATTGTTATATCCGTTATTTTTTCAATTATGAAAAATTTGTTAATTAGGGTATACAAAAGATTAATTCGCATTATTAAAATACAGTTTTAGGTATCTAATTACGCAAGTATACTATAACACGAGGGGCGACCACTTTAACTTAATGGTGGCAAATGGTTGACAACCACTTTATTGAGGAGGAACACACACACACTCACTCACACACTTGTATACTTATTCGAGATGAACAAGGAAATTCATTGAAGAATTATACTATTGTATTTGCACATAATTAATATTATTTACATTACATTCGAACTTAAATACAAAACTAAACAAATCATAAAGATGCCAATATATCTTTAGGGCGAAATACTCGCGTTACGCAGAATGCGAACCTAAACTCAAACTCTATACGGCTCGTACCACGATCACGGTTTTAACTAAAACGCTGTTTTAAGAAATGTCAAATTTCATTATTTAATATTATGGGGTCTCGTGGCCGCGTGCCTGAGTGTCAGGTCGCGAATCTGGGGAACCGGGTTCGATCCCGACCGACGCCAAATATTTCGAATTTTAAATGGCACAAAATTGACCCCTGTGTTGCACTCTCCACGCCAGCAATGAGTGCCCGTGAGGTGACGCCTGGTAAACGCCCGCACGGTACAAATATATCATCATCATTACTGAAATCTGCGTACAAAGCAGATTGGCACATCCAGAAATGGGTAATATGCCATGATGATATATTTATTTATTTATTTATTTATCAAAATATGATTTTAAACCAATTGTATTCAAAACAAATATTTTTTTAAAAATATTTCTTTAAACATAAGGGCGAAATTAAATATTTGAATTTGACATTTCTTAAAACAGCGTTTTAGTTAAAACCGTGATTGTGGAACAAGCCGAATGTCGCTTGTCTCTTCGACATAAGAAACAAACACAGATTAAAAGCTAAAAGTTAGCATTTTCAAGAGGATATCTGAGGGGATGCAGGGTGTATATGGCATCCATAACCAACTATCAACCCAGCACGTAGGCTTGCAATAACTCATAGACTTAATACACTGTGTTCAATAATATTCCTAACTCGGAGTAGGCTATGAACAGAGAAACATATGTCTGATCCAAGGAGGAACGTCTGATCATTATTCAATTGAAATGTCAAGATGTCAAAATTAATCTTCAAATGTAATTTTAAGGAGAAAAGACAATAAAGAAGGATACATTTCTAATTTCTTTCGATTTCTAAAATAAGATTCAAGAAGAAAAGCTTCAATTTCTTTAGATAACATTTTTGACAATATCCCATGTCAAATTGATATTAAATATTTTTAAATTGACGTACGTTTCTTTATTTAGAGCCTACTCCGAGTTAGGAATTTTTTTGAACACGTATTAAATTTATCGTTAGTTAAATCGCCCGCAATACGATGACGTATGCAGCATCGTTGGTTCGCCGTAGCTGTCCGCTACGAGCGCTAGTTTAAAATGAAAACATGAACGTATGTCTTCTATATTTGATATTGAAACGGCAAATTCAATGTCAAATCGCAAAAAGCAAATGATTTGATTTTAAATATGTAAATGTAAAACCAAGAAAATACGATAAACACAGAAATTAAATTGTTAAGTGTCAAATGTAAACATAATGGCAGTGTTTTGCTTCTGTCTCTTTCTATGAAGCATGTTTTGGACACGTATGTCGAGACCTAATTCACACATCTGATGTTATTTTCTTTTCTTCGGTATTTTTTAAAATTTTACAAAATATAAAAGTAAAAACGCTTTAGATTTAAAAATATTTTAACATTTAAAAAATCTAAAATTTAAAACTCACCGCTGACCCCTAGACTAAACGGGCAGTTTAAGGAAAAATGATAAATATTTCTAAACAGTATTTTGACTTACAGATAAACAGAGTTGAAGTGTTGTTATTAAAATTATAATTTAGAAACGTTTACAATGGACCTTTTCAATTTAAAGAGATAGAAGATATGCGTAATGGAGATCTGCGCATAGTAAGAACTGAGATCTATGGCGTTTGTTTCTAAAAAATTTAGACGTAAAATCTCTAATAACATTAGAAAAATTTTATCGAAATAAGCTTTTATTGAAGTTAAAATGTCTAACGATGTAAATTTTCACTGAGAATACAGGTATTTTAATGACTGCAATATTTTTGACGTTTCGTTTGACAGCCCAACTGGCAGTTGTTCGCGCCATTTTCTTACTAGCGATAGAGAGAGATAGCCGTTAAATTGAAAAGGTCCATTTCGTTATTCCAATACAATAGGCAAATAATATGAACATGGGAGTAAATTAATGAGTGGTATTAATAAAAATAAGTAAATGCTCATATTTCTAGAAATAATGAGATATGAGTTCCAGAAACTCTTAGTTAATATAAGGCAATAATAATATTTTGTAGTGAATACTCATAAATTTGGTTGATACAAGTAATTTTCCTTTAAAAAATGAAATAGCTCGTGCCGTTAGGTCAGAGTATGTAACTTTTTTTAAAATTAAAATAAATCTCGCTTATATAAAAGAAAAATTCCTTAATATTTATGATTCAAACAAAAAAAAAAAAAAAAAAAAAATAACTCATTAATTTTGCTTACCTCCGTCTATATGCTGGCTAAATGCTTGTTTAAGTAATAAAGATTTCTCTGGCGATATCTCATCTATTAACATATTTGAAGCAATATTAATCAGTAATTTGGTAATAGGAGCAGTAGAAAGCCACTTTTGTATAGTACCATCATTGTACAATGGATGCGACAGTGCTTTGGCAACGCACCAACAAAAAGTGTCTTCACTTTTTAGCTAAAAACAAACATCAATTATATTTTTTCAAAAATATACATTGTAGAATACTTACTTTAACTAGACATTCCAAAACTGCCGATTTCTCTTCTTCGGTTAAATATTTATAAATAATAAATATCATATCAACCACAGATTCGGAACAAGTAGATTTTATTTTCAAAAATTTCAAGAACACATTTTGAATTAAATTAACAAGATTGTCTGTCTGATCTCCCGATTCAAAATGAGTATTTAAATATCTGAATAAGTTTTCACTTTCAAAATTTTGTATCAACAAACAAAGAGGAGCAATTATTTCACTTCGTTTATTATCTATTTCAAATTTCAAATAAAATAAACATGTTTTGCATACGAGAATATTTATTTCCTCCCTAATTGGATTCTCAATTTCAAGATTTGATGTTTCATGAGTTGAATCACCAGTTTCAGGTTTTTCTTCAGGAGAAATAAACTGAACTTTATGTTTCTTTTGTTTAGAAGCAGTCGTTCGTTTCAAACATAAAAATAGTTCAATTTGTTTGTTTACAATTATCAAAACTTTTTCTTTATTTAAATTTTGATCTTTTGAACTCAAACTAGATTTATTAATACTTTCTAAATGAGTCCAGAAACTTGCTATTAATTCGTTGTAGTTCCCGCATTTTACGTTATTTCTATTTTGTCCCCAATATTGCAAAAGAGCCGAAATTTCGGAGTACAAAATTTTTGTAATAACAGTCTCTTCAACAAAAGACCATTCTATAGTTGGGATTAAATGAGAAGATACTAATGATTGGCACAGTTCTAAATCGGAAATATTTTTCATTATAACGTAACGAAAACATTCTATGAATGAAGTTGCAATAGCACCAAGTTCTATACGACTTTGAATAATTGTACGTTTTTTCATTCCTATCCGAATATTTTCAAAGAAATTGTTATAAAGTTGATTTGTTTCAACAGTTGGAGGAAAATGTGAAATGAGGAGTAATAAATTTGGATATACAACTGAAGCACTTCCTTGGCCAGCTTCTTTTAGAACTTTCCAAAGTTTGGGAAGCACTAGTTTTTCTATACTGACATGTTTCCACCAATCCTAAAATTATAATAATGTTAATGTTAATATTTATAAGAAAAAGTAGACTATAATTGTTTTTGAGGAAAAAAATCTTTTTTTTCCATAGCAGATTTTAAAGTTTGCTTTTTTCTACTCTAAATAGAGGATCAAGATTAGGCCTGCGAAAAAGATCGATCAATCAAAAAGATCGATTAATTGAAAAATCGATTTTTTCAAACAGATTGATCAATTCAAAAATCGATTTATTTCCAAAAAGATCGATCAATTTAAAAAACATTTATCCGAATTCCGGAAAATCGATCTTTCTAAAAGATATCGATCATATAGATTATAAAGAATTGGTTTTTTTAAAAAATATATTTCTTCCAAGACATGAAAAAATCTCTTGATTTCACCAGTATTTGACGTTTTACGGGCGTTAGATGTTATTCCTGAATTTTTTCGTAATTTGATGTGCGTATGAGTAAAAGAAATTTCATATCAATAAAAATCGATCTTTTAATAAAATCGATCTTAGGGGCTGTCCTTAAATTACGTAACGCTTCAAGGGGGGGTCAAGAATAGCGTTACGAAGTGTTGCGAGGGGGTGGGGGAGGGTTAATGTGTGCGTTACGTAACGATAAAATATACAAAATTTTGCTAAACTTGCTTTAATAGTTTTGAAACATTCAAATTTCGCGGTGCTAATTCGTATATGCAGGCAGTCGTTTGTTTTCAATAACAATCAGCAGTTGTCGGACACAGTTCAAATTCGGGCCAGTGGTCTTTCATTCGTGCAATGTAATTCATATTAAATTATGAATTCAAGTAGTGTTTATAAGGAAAAACTTTTCAATAGTTTGTTAAAAGCATATGCAAATGCATATGCTTTAATTTTAACTGAATATTAAGGAGGCCATATACTTTTATATTCAGTATTAAAATTGGGGTGACAAGCCGTAGGCCAAGAGTAGCACATTATTTTTCATCTTTATGTACATTAATTTAAATAGTTTCTGTTCTGTTCTGTTATTTTTCATCTTTATATACATTAATTTACATAGTTTCTGTTTCAAATTTTAACTAAATATTAAGGAGGCCATGTACTTTTATATCCAGTAAAGAAATTGGGGTGACAAGCCGTAGGCCAAGAGTAGTACATTATTTTTCATTTTTAATATATTTGATGGTAACTTTAAGTTACAGAAATTTCACTGTTGCATTACACCAAAACAGTCTTCTCTCATACATTATTTTTCATCTTTATGTACATTAATTTAAATAGTTTCTGTTTCAAATTTGAACTGAATATTAAGGAGGCCATATACTTTTATATCTAGTAAAAAAATGGGGGGGGGGTCAAGTACTGCGTTACGTAATATATGGGGGTGGGTCATGTTTGCGTTACGGGTGCGTTACAAGGGGGGAGGGGGTATCAACAATTGCCTAATTTTGCGTTACGTAATTTAAGGACAGCCTCTTACGATTTTTTTATTAAGATCGATTTTTGAGGTATTATTATAATCGATGTTTTGATTCTTTATTAAAATCGACTTTTGATTATTTATTTATATCGATTTTCTGATATAGTATTTCGTTTTCATTTTAAAAAATATCGATTTTTACGCTATTGATCGATCAATCGCAACAAATCAATTTTAGCAAAAGATCGAAAATCGATTTCAAATTTCTAAAATCGCCAAGCCCTAATCAAGAGACACTTTAACCGCAAGGGAAGATAAAATAATACTTTAACAACAAAGGTAGATAAAGTACAGTACTCATATGAATACTGAAATAAAGGAGTTTTCCAAATGCGTGGGAAAAGTAAAAACCACTGTCTACCTACCTCTATATTAGAAATGATGTACAGCGCAGCATCCCATGTAGCCCCCAAAACATTTGGTTCAGATTCATCTAAATTACAAAACACGGAGGTCGTAACTTTTTGTATTTCTTTTTCTAGAAGAAAAGGAGCTTTTTGAAACAAAGCAACAATACAACCAAACCAAGCAGCTCGAATTAATGGAATTTTAGTTTTACAAAGTTTCCAAAACTTTGCATTCGAAACAATACGATTATTGACTTCTTCTGCTGCTTGTAATTGTTCTGTCGATAATTTATTTAAATATAATGTGTAACCCTGTAAACTGGATATAACTAATCTTTCATATTTTGCTTCAGCGTCTTCAGGAGATGTTATTCTAAAAGAATGGATTTGTATTCTTGTCATTATTTTATTTAAAATGTTTTATACTTAGGATTGCTTAAAGTTTGTGGAGTTTGTACCGTTATATTATCACAGATGTAAGAAAGAATTTCATCTTGACAATAAACTATTGCTTCTGATACTTTGTTGGAAGGAAATGCATCCTAGTGAATAAATATTTTAAAAACTACAAAAAATGTTTGTTGAATCTTACTTGAAATGATTGTGTAGCAGCAGTTGCAGCTGGTGCATAAGTATCATACTGGGATGTGAACCAAGGACCAGCAAGTTGTTTTAAATAAGGAGCTAATTCTCGACGAACTTTCAATACAACAGCTCGATGAGCGATATGCGTAGCTTCCCTAACTCTATGTTCTGTATCAACTGCTAAAGCTGCATATAAACGAGGCCATACCGACAAAACTGCCTTCACTGCATCGGGTTGACTCGAACGTACTAATTCTGTAAACTCTTGCAGTGCCTGCGAAAACATTATGTAACATTTTTAAAACAAAGCTGCGTTCCAACTGCACGGCTGTTGCCGATTGGAAAGACCACACGGCAATAAATTAGTACAAATATATAGTTAAACTGAAATTACAGTTTTCTTTGATGAATCTAAAGACTGAAATTCGTTCGGCCGAGCCGAATGGCAAAGCCGATGGAGTGGTGACGCAGCTTACGATATGATCATACTTTCAGTTTTGTGGTAGAATCTTTTTTGTTCATTTTCTTTAAAACCAACTGGAAATTTGTATCCATGATACTGTCTATATCGTCGTTCGAAGTGGAGCTGAAGGAAAGTCCAGACAACACTGGTATAGAAGCATCTTTGATGGTTGAAAATCCAACGAATGGATTTATAGCAGCACCTAATTTTTCTGCGGTTCGGCCACTACTAGACGGCTGTATTATAATTTATCATTTAAAGTTCATGTTTAAATATAAAATATGGTAAACATGGTTAGGTGATATTAAACTCTTACCCTAACATTATTTTTCGTCCGTTGGGCTTGTTTATGTTTGCCACCCATTTTAAGGATTCAGAATGAAATTTTCAACTTCGTATAAAACAAATATGTGATATTCCTGATCCTTGTTTGTGATGTAATTATGAAATAACAAACGATACTTGTCAATTTTGACGTTTTCACAAAGCAGGGTGTAAACAAAATAGCACTAAAAACCCTGAACGTATAATGAACGGGCGCATTCAGCAAGCTAACGGTCACTGAACATGTCAAGTAAAGCTAATGCATTGTTCATTCTGATTATTAGCATTAGCATTAACATCTGTGAAATTCGTCACGTGATCTATGAGCTCTGAGCAATCCGTAGATTTCAATGCCGAATGTGCCCTCTGTGTGCAAAGCTAAAATAATATAAACAAGTTATGCTTTTTGAATAAAAACGCGAACCCTTAAACATTTGAACTTCTGTATATTCAAAATAAGACAGAGATTGCTGAATAATTGACCAACAATTTATTCGATCACACACATGTTATGCAAAAAATTGCTGAACATGTTCACAGGAGCTAGACTGCTGACATTCAATAGATTTCTGACAGATATCTGCTATCTGCTGAATGTCAGCAGTCTAGAAACATCTGATTCACATGGTTCATACGCCAAATAGCCACAACCTTAATTTTATTCATAATAAATATATAAAATCCCCCTGTGATGTTTTGCGCATAATCGTGTTTATTTATTTTTCAATCTCAAATTGATTTTTGATTCAAATTTTTGAATACAGTTGCCAGCACTCGTAAAATCCTCTCACGCAATCCTTAAAATTCTATATAAATTCCAGTGCAGACGCCTTCTTTAGGGGGCACGATTTTTTATGCCCCCAGATACCTGTACAGTTTATACATAACAAAAAATCTGTACCGACGGGTATGGATCGCAAAATCCAAAAAATCAATAAAAATAATCATGCGCAGTTGATCATTATCAAACAGCCCGTCGGTACAGATTTTTTATGTATAAACTATGTAGGTTTTTGGGGACATAAAAAAAATTGAGACGTCTGCACTAAAATTCATAAATAATTTCGAGGATTGCGCCCAATGTTAACCAACCGCACATTCATATGGAAACAAAATAAAGTTTTAAAAATGTTTTTGTTAAAAATATGGAAGGATTTTAAGTAATAGGTTTGCTTTATACTATATTCAATATCTTAGTGTTAATTACTGAATATTTTCAGGGTAAAAAAATGGTTGAACTATGAAAAACCATGGCCTTAATGCACAGAGCATTATTTACTTGGTTCATATTTCTGGTATTCCTAGTCTTACTTTGTTTGCGATTGGAATCCAGAACCCATTGGAATTGGTTTATCATCTTTCTACCTATGTGGGTATATGATTCGATTCTGCTGCTATATGTCCTATTTCCTTTAATTTCTCATTGTAAACGTGGAACAGCACATAGTTGGTGTTCCCTCCACAAAAATATATTGTATGTTTGTGCAATTGTTTTGAAAATGGCAGCAGAACTTGTAATAATCTTAAAATTGGAGAATGCTATTTTGCAAATTTCAATTTATTATATATTGATTCCTGTATTGTTGCTTCTACTAGTTATTACGACTGATGTATTTGTAATGTTATTTAAATATAGTAATTATTAAGATATTATAATTTTTATATATTGTAAATAAATTATTAGGAAAGTTTTTAACATGTTTGAATAATCACTGACGGGGGTGTAAGGTGTAAGCAAAATATTTTACCTTGTAATAGGTAAAACAACCAGAATGATTACATTAAAAGGTTGGAAACATGCTGCTTTTATTGGTAGTATTGTTGGTGTTATAGGAGTTTCATATTCTATCCTATTGTTCTACAACCCATGATTTTATTTATTAATGTTAACTTATTTGTTGTTATACTATAAAAATAACAATCTTGAACAATTTTTTAACAGTTTTATAGAACTTTTCGAAGAGCGCACTCGAAAAGGTGTCAGACAAGAAGAAATCCAACCAGGAAGTATGTATTTACTTACACGATACGAAATACGCCCCCAGAAGCCTGTATAGTTTATACATAATAAAATATATATAACGACGGGTACGGGATCGCAAAATCTAAAAAATCAATAAAACTGATGTGATTATTATCAAACAGCTGAATTTTAGTGATCCACTGCGCATGACTGCTATTATTAATTTTTAAATTTTGCGATATACTCGTCGGTACAGATATTTTTGTTATGTATAAACTAAAGGCTTTTGGTCTGGGGACATAAAAAATAGTGACTCTTAATGAAGGCGTCTGCACTGGAATTCTTAAAAAATTCAAGAATCGCGTGGGAGGATTTTACGAGTGCTGTCAATATTCTCTGAGGACTACCAATATTAAAAATTTATTAAAAATATTAGTGTTGATAGGTAAACAACAGGGAAAAAACAAAAAAATATATTATAAATTAATTGTGACAAAAGATATAAAGCATTTAAATTTTGCTGATGTACTAGATGACCTTCCAATGGGAGACCAGTTGAAATCCCTACTCCATGTTCGAATGTGATAAGACGCCGCATGAACCACTGATAGTACACCGCTGGTACTGTACAACTAGTATGTCGCTATCACGTGACACAACAAAATCAAATTTTAAAAATTAATATTTCGCTTATTAAAAGGAATTTTTAACTCGGGTTTTCACAGGTACTCTTAGATATACCTGTTATTTAAGAAAAATAAAAAAAATGTGAGAATACCCTATTGTATTCAAAAATATAAATCAAAAATCCATTTGAGGTAGAAAAATTAATTCAAACGATGATGCGCAAAAGATCGTGGTTCAAATTTAAAATAGTCAATCTTTTATTCATAAAGTAATAATAACTTTTAACAAATAACATAAATAATATATAGGTGATCGTTCAATAAACCAAACAGCGAAAGGTCTCTAAAACAGTGCATTCAGCAGAAAAATGATGAACGTGTTCAGGAACCACATGTCTATTGAATGCACCCATAACTAACCGCACATTCACATGTAAACAATAAATTTGTTTTTGTTTAAAATATGGATTTTAATTGATAGGTTTGCTTTAAACCAACTTTAAACTATGTACAATATTTTGTGTTAATTAGTGAATAATTTCAGAAAAAAATGGTTTAACAATGAAAAACCATGGCTGTAATGCACAGAGCATTGTTTACTTGGTTCATATTTCTGGTATTCCTAGTTTTACTTTGCTTGCGATTGGAATCCAGAACCCATTGGAATTGGTTTATCATCTTTTTACCTATGTGGGTATATGATTCGATTCTGCTGATATATGTCTTATTTCATTTAATTTCTCATTGTAAACATGGAATAGAACATATTCGGAGTTCACTCCACAAAAATATATTGTATGTTTGTGCTATTGTTTTAAAAATGGCAGCGCAAATTGTAATATGCTTAAAATTGGAGTATCCTATTTTGCAAATTTCAATTTATCATATGTTGATTCCTGTATGGTTACTTCTACCAGTTATTGTGACTGATGTGTTTGTAATGTTATTTAAATATAGTAATTATTAATTTATTTTTATATATTGTAAATAAATTATTAGGAAAGTTTTTGACATATTTTACTAACCACTGTCAGAGGTGTAAGCAAAATATTTTAGCTTGTAATTTACCGGTAAAAAAACAGAATGATTATATTAAAAGGTTGGAAATATGCTGCTTTTATTGGCAGTATTGTTGGTGTTATAGGAGTTGCATTGTATCCTATTGTTGTACAACCCATGATCAATGCTGATTATTATAGTAAGTATAACCTCACATTTTATTTATTAAAGTTAACTTGTTATATTGTACAAATAACAATCTTGGTCAATTTTTTAACAGTTGTATTGAACTTTTAGAAAAAATTCAAGAGCGTACTCGAAAAGGTGTCAAACAAGAAGAAATCCAACCAGGAAGTATGTATTTATTTACACAATACGAAATGCGTCCCAAAAGTAATGAGAATATCATCATCATTTTGTAGATTCTGTCCTTGAATAGGTCTCAACGGAAATGTTGTCTTTTGCCTCTTTCTTCAGTCTCTCGTAATTCTGTCCGTTCTTAATTTAAGTTCATTCCTTTGACGTACGGTCAATAAAGATTTTTATTATTTTCTTCGTCCCCTTTCCCTTTTCTCATGTATTTTCCCTTCAATAATTATAATTTTCTGTATACTACCCCTCTTTAAAATATGACCAATCCAATTAGATTTCCTCTTATATTTTTTAAAAATTTTCAATTCTTTTCAATATCGAATTGTCGCCACAACCTCATCTTAAAACTTTCTAAGTACTTTTTCCCCTGAAACATCCACGTTTTATTCAAAAATGTACAATTATGTATCTATGTGTTTTTGAATAAAAGGATTTTTCTGGAAATCATTCACATTACTTTTCGGGCGCCCTCGTATTTAATTATGTACTAATTTTATTTATAATTTCAGATATGAAAGTATGGAGTGATCCATTCGATAGAAAAAAATAATAAGTTTCAAATATATTACAATTATTTTACATTTGTGTATATGTTAGTAATTTAAAACAAATATATTCAACATATTGTTAAAATATCATGTACAGCTTATTTTAAGGTACAAAACTAGGAAGAAATTATCCCTTACTAAATTATTCGTATGTGTACAAAATATTACAAAAAGAGCTTTTGTAAATATGTACATATTTAAAATAAATTATTCATCATCATCACATACGTCTAAGAACACGTCGAAAGCTTCTCTGTTACAATTGCCGTCTGCATTAAATACGTACTTATGAAATGTTCCATCCAAACATATCGCTACAAATAACATAGTAAAGAAAATATTAATTGTTTAAATTTTATTACTTACCTATGACTGATTTGTTAGACCCAAATGCACAAATACATGCGCATTCTGGGGGGACTGTAAAAGTAGCTAGGGCCCATTGGGAGTCTCCGTAGTTGCCCAAGATTCCCATCTTGGAAAAACTATAAAAATTATTAGTATTATTTCAATATTTGGTTTTTAAACTTTGATAAAATGACTAGACGGCCTTTTTTGGGATTTTTTTATTGATATAAATTCTTGCAGATGTTTCCAGGATCCAAAACCTTCATTTTTAGCGCTTTAATCTATGGGAGCGTAATACGAGTTTTTAATATGTTAATATGTACACAAAAATATTAGACCCGTATTCTGTATTTTTGCCGAAAAGTTTATAATGTGCCAGACAATAGTATATTATGTTATTAGGAGTAGAAAGCGATCTTTTTGTGTTGAACCCTGCCATTGCGGCCGAGGCCTGGCAAGCTGGGTAAAACACAAAAAGGGCGTTCTACTCCGAATGACATATACTATTTTTTCTTCAAGTGTTTCAAATAATTTTTTGACATTTTTTGGATTTTTTTTATTTGTAAAATTTGCAATTTTAGTCAAAGCTGGCTGTGTACACTACAAAACACAAACGATTCAGCTGTCAAATAACAATTTTCAATATGATCTGTGTTGCTGTGGCGACTGCCGCCGCCAGCGGTGAACTAAAAAACAAACATTTTTTTACTAGTACAACAATAACATTATTTTTGTACTAGTACGACAATGAATATCTTCTACAGCGTGTGTACAGTAGCATAATATGCATATTATAATACGCTTGAAGAAAAAAATTATTGTAGGTTCAATAAATGAGGCCAGAGGAAATCGACGGTGCGTGTGACGTCATCTACACCGAGAACTTACGTTTTGAGAGCTGAGTGTGATGGATATATGACAAATGCGCGGGGTATGTAACCAGCGCGAACATGGCGGAGACGATACACTTGCCACTGCCAAGCACGTCACAAACATGGCTGATACTGAATTTTACGCGCTCGATTTAAATGCATTAAAGTTTCATTTTGATATTAGAGTAATAAAAAACAGAAGATTAAGGATTATACTTTTCTTAATATTACTTATACATGATGAACAGTGATATCCAATAAGCATTTTTTTTAAAAAAACTTGGAAACCCCTAAAGTCTAAAATATCTATCACTCAAGAATTTTATTTTGATGGTTATATATAATTGCAATACCATTGAAAACACTAATTTTCTCAAAAATTAGGGCGCGGAAAGCAATATTTATAGTAATTTTATAATTTTTTCTGAAAAAAGTAAGGTTAAATTCCTATAAAAAATTAATGAAGCCACCCATTCCATCAAATTGAGTTCTGTGCGTTAGGTTACCGTTACATTACAGTATATTTTGAAAATTTGCAAGCGAAAAAGTCACATTTTTCACAAATACTGTATAAAAGGCTAATAATAATTTTGGCGCGAAATACCTTTAAATGCATACAACCACCCGAATTTCGTCAATTGCGTTCTGTGCGTTAGGTTAAGTTCAAGCATTTTTTGAAAATTTGCAAGCGAGGACATGATTTTCACAAGTACAGCCTTTAGAATAGCTAAAATCTGATATTATTTTTGCAAAAAAATATATATCTGCTTCCGCACTCTAATTTTGTGTTCCTTTGTTAAATTTTAGCTAAAAGTTCCCCAAAAGGCCATGTACAATTATTTTACCAAAATTTCAATAATTCAATTGATTTGGTCATAAAAACTTACGTAGAACGCCTGTTTAAATGTGTATCCTTCAATGCAAAAGTATGTATAGTACCCTTATCACTCGAGCAGCATAAAAATTCTGAATCTCTACTAAAATTTATACTAAAACAATTAAAAATTATTAGTTATAAAAAAATAAATGAGGATTTAAACAATACCAATACAGAGTAGCTGTATCTGACCCTCTTCTTAACTCAACAAAAAGAGTTTTCTTTATCGTATCCCATACCCGAATTAAAGTTCCTTTATTTGAGGCAGTGGCAACTAAAGTTCCTTGTTGATTTAAAGCTAAACATGCCAATTCTCCTTGATGTGCGTTAATGGACACAGGAGCACTAGATATACCCAACTCTGTATTTGATAAGTCCTGAATATAACAATGTTTAATAATGAAAACAATAATTAATAAATAATTCTTACGACAAGCTGTATGCTGCCCAATTTGTGACCAGGGAAAACAAGTAACTGCCTTTCTGCGGAAGCTAAAGGACTTAATTCACATAATCCTCGAGGATTGTCTCTTGTTTCTAACGAAAATAGTCTCTGAGTGGGTGTAGGAAATGTGAAGACGTGAATTTGTCGCATAAGCGCAACAACTAGTCTGTAAAGAATATTAATGAAATATCTCCACTATAGTGGTGTTCGCTTATAACGAACTCTTCCTTATAACGAACCACTTTTAAAGGTATGAAAGAAATGGCCATAAATTCAATGTTATAGCGAACATTCTAACGATCTAAAATTTTTTCGATTTTTCGCTTATAAATCCGGATGTAACGAACTATAACGAACTTTCGGGTCGTGTGCAAAATGTAACGTTTTCTGTCTTGTATGTACTATTTCGTTTACCGATTATTATAGTTCAATGACAAATTTATAATTTGCTCTGTTATTACGAACCTCGGCTATAACGAACCATTTTTGATGGCAGGTAGTGGTTCGTTATAAGCGGACACTACTGTAAACAATTTATCTAAACTTACTTATCTTTCCTCATTCGTACAGCCCTTACAGATGAAGAAAATGTTAATTCCAATATAAATTTTTTTGCTGCATCATCGTATATTAAAAGAGTATTATCCGCAAATTTTGGCCGAGATCCTCCAGATATTATTGCAAGTAAATTTGTTCTTTGCAGCATTTCACATTGTAATACACTGCCAACTAATTCTATATCTGTAAATATAAATATATCATATTTTATGAAGTGATTATCCTTGTTATTGTTTTACCATAATGTGCCTTTTCGACTAAAGGATCTACGTTATAAATTCTTAATCCACTTTCCATGCAACAAGCGAAACAACCTAAAATACACCACAGATTAATAAACAAAATATTAATTAGAGAAAACAATTAAAACCTTGATCTTGGTTGAATTTCAAACTTATGACTCCTCTTTCACTTGTCATGTTTTCTGGTAGCTTCATTTATATAAATAAAGAAAACAACCTAAAATAAAACAATGGTTCAATGAATTTATTTCAATAAATGTGCGTCATATAACCTTCTTTCATGTTGACAAAATATATAAAGCAATCACGCTTCTAAATGCACATCAACCAGTTTTGTTGAAAACAAAGAACAGCTGATGTTGAGCTGCATTTACAGCACACAGGCGCAAAACTACGTCAATTTGTTCCACCAATCGAGTTGTAGATTCTGCAGTTCGTATTGCGCAGAATTTAAAATTTAATAAAAATTATAGACTATATTTGCACATAAAAATACAAAATATTATTAACTTACCAGTACTTAGTATTTTGTCTAGCGTAGTACTCCTTGGCCAATCATAACTGTTCACATTCATTCATTTGTTATCAACAAACAACAATGAGAAAAGTTAGTGTTAGTGATTCAATGAATAATTATTAAAAATATATGCGTAAATTTAATAAGTGAATTGTTAATTTATATATAAAACGGTTTAGAACAGTACTGCGGTCATTTTGGTGTGTAATTTATACGTAAAGATTAATAAAATACTTCATTATAAATAATTTTCGTAGCAACAATGGTATGTTTATGAATATATGTACTTTATTGTACTTTTGTACATTGTTAACAATTAATATTACAAGAAATAGTTAAATTAGATAGTTTTCTAAAAAAAATATATAATTTCTTTTGGTTTGATGTAAAATATATGTGTATGTGTGTATGAGTTGCCCAAATAAATGTTGCGTTTATAAAAAATGTGTTGTTTAGTTTATATTTTAATCAACAGTTACAATATAATTCTAATTTCGCCTGTAAGTTATGTTACAGATATGAAACCCTAGTGAGGAACAAATAATAATTGGAAATCCGAATGGTAAAAATTTAGTTTCTAAGAGATTTCGCGTCGCGGTTCCACTATGTTATGTCCCATTAGTTTATAATTTAATCAATAGTTAATATTTTATCGTAATTTCGTTGGTGTAAGTTTGATACAAATGTGGATTCTATTGTCGTTTGTTGTAAAGCAGATAATTGAAGATAGAAGACGATAAGAAGTCAAACGCACATCTTGAAGAATATCTTCCGAAATATTAGGTATTGTGTGTATGGTTTTTTGTGATTTTGGGACGTCCATGAATGAGAATGTATTCTGGGTTCTTTTTAATATTATTAAAGACCCTATTAGTTTATAAGTTAATAAATATAGTTAATATTTTGTACTAATTCCATCAGAATAAGCCTGTTGCAGATATAAAACTATTCGACACTTCTTCCATCCAGAGTAGGAAGACACGCAGATGATCTTCAGATAGAAATGCAGTCCGGTACTGACTTTAATTCATAAAATATTTTGAGTCGCGGTCTCCTAGTTAGGTTCCTCAAATTAAGTTTAAATAATTAAAATTTAATCCTAACTCCCGATATTATCAACAGACATTTAATTTTAAATTACGAGTCTTGGAAGAATATTCCAGAAAATATTAGGTGTTGTGTATTTGTTATAGAAATGAACCAAGTCGCTCATCACAAACTTCTGGAACTGTTAAGACGTCAGAACCAAAGGAAGAAATAAAAGTAATAAATTTAGTTCAAAAATTTATTGTAATTTATATTTAGTTTTAAGTTGTATTGTAAGTTACTATTAGTAAAGTTTCCTAGTGTTAAGCTTTAACTTCGTAGAGTAAGTTTGGTAAGTAAAATGAAGTACAATTTTTTGTTTCTCGTTTTTTTGGTATAAAAAATTCTTCGAACATTTCTCGATATGCCCCCATTTCAAATTTTGCGATTAGTGTCCATAAGGCAAAAAAGCGAGAAAAACATTGGAAATTCTTTCTCTTAAGGCGTCTGCACGTCAATTTTTTAACATTACCGATAATCGCGATTTTATCGGTTCCTATTTATTTTTTTGAGACAAACTATACACATTTAGATTCTTTGAAATTTCCTCTACAATTTGAGAATAAGTTTAATGCGTAATTTTAATAATTATTTGAAGTTTGGTTGGTTAGTTAAGGTTAGAATGTTATAAACATATGGTTTGCGCGCGCCAATGTTTGCAAACACATGTAGATTCATTTTAAAGCAGTCGTATGGAAGAAAATTACGTGATTTGTAATAAAAATATTGTCTTCTACAAGTGCACAAAGAGTAGTGTAAATAATAGAAATAAATATATAATAGTTGTAAAGCAAGTTTTATTAAAAATAAATTGTTTTCAGGTGTTCCCCAGTATGTTGCAAACTCTATACCGAATAAAATGACTACAGACCAAATAATAATACTTTATAATAATATTCAAAACGAATTCAGTTGAATTACAGAAGATACCATCCCTGCTGAGAAATTGAAACTATTAGGTGAGTCAAATTTTGGTTATATTTCAACATTTACAAAGATTTTAAAATAATCTGTCCACTGGCTTTCTATCTAATTTTTATAAGTTTAGAAGGCGATTTGCATTTTCTTTTCCCAAGTATTAATGACTAGCTGGCCATCAGACAGAATATTTCTAACAAAAAGTAAGCCTTGGAGAATTGGTAGTTTGTTTTATAAATTGGTCTCATCCCTTATTGTTGCCTATGTTTAATTTTTTTGAGTATTCGAATCCCTTTTAACTTTTCAATTATAAGAAGATATCCAACCGTTTCTGCTACTGCTTCCAAACCGCTGGAGATCTTATAAGCTCTAGATTAAATATTTTTTTTTGGCTTTTTTAAAATAAATATACTATTATTTGTTTTAATTTTTGTATTATTTTTAATCAGGTACAAATCAATTTACTTGTACATGTTTTCAGTTATAAAATATTAACTACTACATTTGGTAATAGCAGTTTCGATTGGACATAGGACTTACATAAAATCATTTTTTTCGTTCTTTTGGCACTTTTTCAAGGCCAAAACAGTTATAGAAATATAAACAGCATTTAAGCTATTTGTAAGTATTCCGTATTCATTCTCATAATTTTCAATATTTATGATAATCATATTTTTCGGGCAACAATACACACATTTTCTAAAGTTACATTTTGCTCAACGTAATAATATAAATTACATAAAAAGTTTTGTGTTTGTAAATAATGCAATCTGCCATAATCAATTAATAGTTTACATTTTTGACCAATTAATTCTTTTTCTTCTCTTGTCAAGTTTATTTCATTATTTCTGAAAAAAAAAAGTAGTAATGAATAAATAAGATAGTACCAAATACCAGAACACGTACCTAGCAATATAATTTTCTTGAACTCCAGGTTCTATTTTTGAACTATTTTTTTCATCTCTACTACGTCCAGTTCCACATGTTGCCCAACTAACTAAACCGCATATTATATCAAATTCAGTTTTTGATAATCGATGATTCTAAAAATTTGAGATAATTAGTATGCACTGCGAACAAAAATTGTTAAATGCAATCTTACTTGAAAAAATAGTTTTCCAGCATAATTCGACCACTGACATCGATGATGGCAACAAAAAGCCATAACTAAGCCTTCGACTTGTACACCTCGATTCTTAGCATTCATCAAGCATCTTAAAGCTAAATCTGAAAAAAGTATGCAATAAAATTAATAAAAACATCGTCAATTTAAATTGAAACCCGTGAAATGTAAGTCAGAATAGTTAAATTAATTTAAAAATAGTCCATTTTAATTTAGAAATCATATGTTTTAATACATAAAATCAATTTAATTTCAAGAAGCGTAAAATGTAATTTAGAATAGTCAATTTTACTTTAGAAATCAGAAATTTTAAATCAGTAATCGTCTGTTTTATTTTCTGAAAATTTCACATATTTGTATTATAAATTCAAAATTTTGAATTCTTTTTTATTTAATTTGAGTGAGATATGAATTTTTAAATATTACTTAAAAAATTTAATTTTACCGGATGTGACGTAGGAAGAACTGATGACATTTAGAAATATTATAGAAATAGAAAATTTGTAACAAGATGGATAAAACGTAATAAAACTAGCACAAACACGACAGTTGATAACTCGTCAATGGCAGAAATGTCATCAGTCCCTCGTACGTCACAGACCACGTGATGTCTATTTAGCGCCAAAATAAAATACACGAAAACTCATGTTACAAAAATTAAATCTTGATTTTTATACATGATTCCGTTATTTTTTTTTAGCATAAACCACAATGTTATAACATTTTTACATTAAATTTTACGTATTAAGCTTGATTTATTTTAGCATATCTATAGTTCTTGAGTATATTAATGATTTAAAAGAAAACTGACTATTTTCAATTACAGATTGGCACACACAGCAATGGGTAATATGCCGTGATTATATATTTATTTTATTTATTCAATTACAAATACTGCTTTTTGAAATACGTTTCGAAAAGGTATGTTTTGGAAATTACCTTTTACCTCAAATAATTTTATTTTACCTGTTGCTCCGCCACAGAGATGTTTTGTAACTGCAACAACTTTCTCACACTTTTTAATGACATCAACTTCATTTAAAACTAAATCAGCAATATCAGCTTTTATACGACGTACATTTTTCTCAGTCTTATCCAGTTTATTGTCCATTTTATGACGTAGAGATGCTCGTTCAACTAGCAAAATAGAAGACTGCTCTAAAGATTTAATCTTTTGTGATAACCAGAAACTAAATTGACCCTTTCCTGCTCCAAAATCTACATAACATGTTTTTTCATTTAATAAATTTGCATTGTTTAAGTGTTCAATTAATGATGATATTTGTAAAAGATGTTTTCTCGTCATTTGTCCATAATCTGGTCTGTTTATTTCGGTGGTTAACATTTCGTTGTGAAGTGTTTTATTTGATACAACTCCAGATATATAATCTAAAATAAATCAAATATATTCTGTAATGAATGTATTGTTGTGATGCAAAAATACTACCTTCAAATAATATGTTAACTTTTTCAATAACTTCTAATATTTTATTAGCTGGAATACTGGCTAACTGCCGAACATTCTCTTCATTGCATATTTCTGTGTCATTTATATTAATATTTTTGAGCAGATATGGTTCGGTATAGGTGATATTAGCATTGCATTTTTTTAAATGGTTAGCTAATTTACTTGCAAAACATGTACTGCAAACAAAACAATATTTTAAATTAATATAACACAGTATAATGTTATACTAACTGTGTATTGTCTAGTGGGCAAGGTATCCGAACCCTTGAATCTATATTTTCATTTTCAGGTAATTGGGGTTCGTGTTCTCCACAATATCGAAATCCAGATTTTACAGTCATACGACAATATCGTTTCTTACGTACAACAAAATGATTACAATGTGTACCATCATTATTTATCATGTTTTTTCCAATATTAATATCCATATTTATCGTTAGCCAAATTCCTAAACAATATCGAGAAAGGCTAAAAAAATAACGGGTAATCCTAATGAATTTAACCACGTGTAAATTTCTGTCACTTTTGATCTGTCACCTGGCTGTCAAAAATTTGTAGTATATTAATTGATTGTAGTTCTAACCGGTAGATGTCTAGGGTGTAGATTCATAATCGTATAATAGGCAACATTCATTACAAAATAAATATTTCATTTATAGCTAAAATAATATAGAAGAGCTTTCTATGCCATTTTATATTGTTTCTCATTTTCCAATTTAATTATAACTTGTTCCATTTAAGCCATTCAGTATTGCACAGAATAGGGAATAGTTTTGACCTCTCTGATTGACTGAAATTGGAGACAAGTATATATAGTTCATCATTTCTTTGACTTCCACAATCCCTGCAATTTCGACTACAATAGCGAAAACCGCATATGATGAACTTATAGCAATAGAAAATAGGTTTCACTTACAAGCTCTTTCGGTTCATAATCGCTTACACGACAAATATATAGGCGCGAGCAGACACGTGACTCGAGCAACCTTGAAGTGCTTGGAATCAGCTGATTTGTGTGCGCATGTCACTTTGACAAGAACAATGTCACTTTGACAAGACCAGTGTTTTGACTTATTTTAATTGTGAAGTGTGAATTATTTTTAATTTTATGTGTTTTACTCCATGAAAATTGTTAAATAATAACTTTTTAACAGTTCAAAATTAAAATAGATCAAAACATTAATCTTTTCAAAGTGACATTGTTTTTGGTCAAAGTTTTCGCTATTGTAGTCGAAATTGCAGGGATGTTGCAGGGATTATAGAAGTCAAAGAACAGATCTTGAACTAAACTATACCCACTGTAATTTCGGCTACTTAAAACTGGCGCTGATGCAAGCGACATCTGCTGAATGGCTTATATGGAAGTTAAAATTATTGAACCTTTAAATCATAGAAGCTTCTGCAACAGGTTATGGGCGGGCTCAGTTATATAATTTTAAATACAGTAATTTCTTCCCGATACGGTAGAGTTTATTTTTGTAAAACATCTAAACCAAATTCCAATATTTGTTACACCACGATCCTGAGTTGGTTTTGTTAATTATATCCCGTTCAAAATACACGCGGGTCTATATATACTAAATGAAAACAAAATTCAGTGGTTTGTTACCTTGTTACACTTGTCTCTACCGTGTGTCTAGCCGAGTACAATTTCCGAAGTCCAACGATCTAAATTTAAATATAAGACCTACAAATTCCAATAGTAAATTTATTTGCCAAGTTCATGAAAAAGTCAATTTTTTCGTACTTGGACAAATATGTTCAATTTAAACTTATGTTTAAAATAACTTTCATGGTCACCATTTCAATTTAACGGCTATCTCTGTCTATCGCTGCGAATAGTAAGAAAATGGCGCCAACAACTGCCAGTTGGGCTGTCAAATGAAATGTCAAAAATATTGCAGTCATTAAGATACCTATATTCTCGGTGAAAATTTGCATCATTGGACCTTTTAGCTCCAATAAAAGCTTTTGTAACTTATTTTGATAATTTTTTTTAAAGTTGTCTGAGATTATTCTCACATATTACAAAACAAACAAACGCCATGGATCTCATTTGTTCTTACTATGCGCAGATCCCAATTGCGCATATCTTCTATGTCTTTAAATTGAAAAGGTTTATTGTAAATAAGCAATTTAATAAAATAATTAATAAAAAAACTACGTATATTATAGGTATAGGTTGTTCAAGTTTTGATTGTGATTGGCAGCCTATGTAATTCAACATATCTTTCATTGTTATACAAACGCACGTGGTTTCTATCTGGCGTGGCATCATAAATTGAAGCAAATTTTATTTGGTTTACTTTCGTTCGTGTTATTTTCTGTATTCATTTACTTGGAAATGGATTCCGTATTGGTATTTGAAAAAGGCTGGTATTTATTCGATCAGTACTTTAAAAAATGATCAGTATTACACGATCAGTAACTTACAACAATTAAATTTGACATGTCTGACTTATGCAATAAATTTTGCTTAAAAAGTGTTTGAGTACATAATAATTTGAAAATAACTCGAGGCAGAAGAGGAATGCATGAGAGAAGATCTGGCTAAGGCAACACCATCTGCTATAAACTGTGCAATTATTTGGATGAATACTATTTAGCTAGGCCACTTCTGTGCCTGTTGGGGGAAGTGTTTTTCTTCTGGCATAAGGAGAGAATCTCCGGAGAAGATGCATACCTACTCTCCGTCCTAGTTTATATTTGACTATGTATATGGTTTTAAAAACAAGTGCTCAGCAGATTCACTCCATGTGGTCCGGATGCGGTATTTTGCTACCGAAAATCGGTCACTTCAGTTTGTAAGGAGTGAGAAAATTTATTGTAATGTATTTTATATTTATTATGTATTTTTAATTATTTATGTATATTGTATGTGGTTTGGAAACGAATAATAATACTTTGTACAGTTTTGGAATAATATAGAACCAACAGTAGGAAAGGGTTATTGGAATAAGATATGCTTTTATAAAGCCCATAGACCCATATACCAAAAAGTTTTTGATACCACACGACGTACCACATCTCTTCCAACAAAGTTTTTGGTTGATATTTTAATCGAATGACGTCCAAGAGGCGTAACGCATGCAACGTAGCCGTGCCACGTCACAGTAAAAAGCTTCCTGGTCAGATGTCGTCGGCGTCGGGACGATGCTATATGCCGCAGCGTCGCAGCCACCCTGTGACGTAATCAACTGCGCAGATCGACCAATCAAGCGCCAGTACTACGCGGACCGCCGCCGGTGGAACTTAGTGCTCGCCATATTGTATGACGCGGTTTGCACGATCACTTTGTTGATCATCGGGACGTGGTCTACATTTTGTGTGTCTCTAACGTAATTTTGCGGCGAGTGCTAGTGCAGTGCTAGTTGTGACATACGCCTCCAGTGACTTCGTCACAATCTACGTTGTCAGTACAACTTTGGATTCGTTTCAGCTGATTTTGCAACGTATTAATATCTCACTGGAACATTATAAACCATGCCTGTGAGAAAACAAGGTGGTAAGATTATGGTTCTTGTGTTTGGTGTATTATTGTCCTAAAAACACAGAGTTGCTTATTCTGCAACTGTCACTTTTTGTCGATATCGGCGTGGGTCCGTGCACGTGTTGGTTACGAGAGTGGGGAGGTGGTGACGTCATTGTTAGTGTACCTTGCTGTTTGTCCTTTAGATGTTGACGATTTGATAATATATTGATTGATCAGTGATGTACTTGCATTTTCCTAATAAAAAATAGTTTACTAACTCTTAATTTTGTAAATAGGTGTGTGTGCTACTTACGGCCGATTACACGTGCACCAACGTAACTTAATATTAAACTTGGCTTAAATTGACAATATTGTATCGAAATGAAATGCCAAATGAATCATAATAATATATTGCTGTCAAAATTTCGATTTGCATTTTTTTTGTTTAAGCCTAGCTTAAAATTTAAGCCTTGTAGGTTTTTTTACACTTGTATGATATTTTAAAAAGCTTACTTACTTTATTTTAGTGAAGCTATTGAATATATAATAATGTTTAAAATATATTTATTTTAAAATATTATCGTATCGTATGACTATTTTTAAACTACTTTATCACTTTTGTTATAGCCTGTCATTAACAACAATGTTATAGACTCAATTTTAAAATTATAAATAGGTCGTTATAGTTGGCAAATTTCCAGGAACGGAAAATTCAGCCCCATTTATTTTTTATTCGAAAGACAAAATCCGAACATTTTATTAATGTATTTTTAAGTTTTTATTATTCAGTAATCCTGTACATATATCAATAACATATATGCATATGTATTTGAAAGGAATTAGCTGTATAATTTATTTGTCCGTTGATCGCTCAAAGTATAATAAATCGTTTATCCAACACCGACTCATACTTGTTACTGTGGTTATTTGAAATAATGTACATTAGTCACTCCTTTTTGTGTTTTTTTTAATATAAATAAAAAAACCAATTTTACAAAATTATTTTATTATTGAAATAATTTAACATTATAAAACTTATTTATTTAAATTAATATTAACATTTATGCTAAAATAGGTTACTTATCTTTACACAATGACAGCTGTCACGTATGGCTGATGAAACGAAAACGAGAAACGAATTAGTGGTTACTTTATTCGGAATTAAATTCAAAGATGCTGCTTGTGCTTCTAAGTGAATACGTTTTAAAGGAAGATCCTCAATTTAATTTTTCTTTCATATAATGGACCTTTTCAATTTAACGGCTATCTCTTTCTATCGCTGCAAATAGTAAAAAAAATGGCGCGAACAACTGCCAGTTGGGCTGTCAAACGAAACGTCAAAAATATTGCAGTCATTAATATACCTGTATTCTCAGTGAAAATATTTTTTTATATAATTTTATCAGAAAGTATAAGTAAAACTATTGGTGAAAATCCTGTGAAAAAATTCCTATTAATAAGCGAGTTATGGTCCGCCGAAGTTTGAAAATATAGATGTGACGTCACGAATATAAGTTTTTATATAAAACTGTTTTCTTCGTGGATCTAAAATGATCTATTTTCATATTATATTATAAAAAACAAATTAATATTATAACACTGTCTACATGCTTTAATTGCAAGTGTATCAAAATTATTAAATTTAATGCAAGAAATTTATATTCAAATAAAAACTGTTTGAGAATTGCACTACTGGACTGATAGCTACGCCTCCGCTATTTGAATTTCTCTACTTCCATTGGTAGTAGGCTCCGCCCCTAACTGGGCATTCGTTATATATTCATAGGCCGCGAGCAGACACGTGACTTGAGCGACATTGACGTGCTTGGAATCAGCTGATTTGTGTGCGCATGTCATTTTGACTAGGACAATGTTACGTTGAGAAGACCAATGTTTTGATTTATTTTGATTTTTAACTGCTAAAATGTTATTATTTTTAATTTCATATGTTTTACTGTTTAAAAATTATAAAATAATAACATTCAAGCAGTTCAAAATCAAAATAAATCAAAACATCAAATTCCTATTAATAAGCGAGTTATGGTCCGCCGAAGTTTGAAAATATAGATGTGACGTCACGAATATAAGTTTTTATATAAAACTGTTTTCTTCGTGGATCTAAAATGATCTATTTTCATATTATATTATAAAAAACAAATTAATATTATAACACTGTCTACATGCTTTAATTGCAAGTGTATCAAAATTATTAAATTTAATGCAAGAAATTTATATTCAAATAAAAACTGTTTGAGAATTGCACTACTGGACTGATAGCTACGCCTCCGCTATTTGAATTTCTCTACTTCCATTGGTAGTAGGCTCCGCCCCTAACTGGGCATTCGTTATATATTCATAGGCCGCGAGCAGACACGTGACTTGAGCGACATTGACGTGCTTGGAATCAGCTGATTTGTGTGCGCATGTCATTTTGACTAGGACAATGTTACGTTGAGAAGACCAATGTTTTGATTTATTTTGATTTTTAACTGCTAAAATGTTATTATTTTTAATTTCATATGTTTTACTGTTTAAAAATTATAAAATAATAACATTCAAGCAGTTCAAAATCAAAATAAATCAAAACATTGGTATTGTCAACGTGACATTTTCCTTGTCAAAATGACATGCGCACACAAATCAGCTGATTCCAAGCACGTAGGTCGCTCGAGTCACGTGTCTGCTCGCGCCCTATAGGCCGTCTTTGAGTCGCCAATCAAAATAATATATATGGATTTTATATGAGTGACGAGCTGTTAAAACAAAAACCCCTTATTTCCGAAGTATTTAAATTATATCATTTTATTTCTTTATTAATATTCATTATTAAGCATCCACTTTCACTATTTTTTACTAATTTCTCTTAATTCGATTGAGCTGTAATCCCCCATTGCTAAATACAGATCTTATTACAATTAGGTACTTTAATAGTTCGAAATATGTCAATGATAAATGACTTTGTGAGTGAACTAATGGCTTTAATGGACTTTCATTGTAAACTTTTTTTGTAACTTTGAGGACAATGATTTCTTTGAACAAATAAATTGAATATAAACTACTGCTTATTTAGGACATACAAATTTATTTTTTGTTAAAAAAACTTTTTTATTCGTACAAAATATACATATATTACTTTTTTCCTTCTTTTTCACGTTGTGCTTCTTTAAGACTTTGTTGGTATCTGAAACAATTATATTATACAATTACTTGTAAGATTTGATTTATCTAAAATATTTATACTGTGACCGATTTGTATGAGTTAAAACAAAGTAATAGTAAAGTACTTACAAGGCACAGCGAATAGTTTGTCGCAACTGTACAAGCCCCAAAAAGAAGTTTACACTAAATAACGAATAGTTAACAGGGATGATGACCATAGAGTATCGTGCCCAAATAAATCCCGTGACCATTAAACTTGCAGTTTGGCCAAGACTCAAACGTTCCGGTGGCCTATTTAAGTCACCAATTCCAGCTATTACTAAAACCTAAAAATTAAATATGTTATAAGATAAACAGATGCCTCGCTTTTTTTATTGCCATAGGGTAGTTCGTAATTACGTCATATGCGGCGCGTTTCATTTAAACTACTGTCCTACCGGTAAACACATCTTTCAAAGTGAACCTTATTGCCACAGCAAATAAGAACTATAATTATAAGCAGTTCATTTCGTCGCCAATATCTTACTTAAGAAACGTTAGCTGTTTAAGCTATCATTAAGTTAAGTTTGAATATTACCCTTTCAATTAAACAAAACATATTAACCTAATTAGTAATATTTATAGATGAGAACTGGAGATCCCTCGTGCTTTATAGTTTCTGTTTGAAGCTGTCATCGGCCTTCTTAAGGGATGGTTATTAAGGAATTTATGTATAGTTAACACATACACTTTATTTGGACATTTCGGGGAACAATTTCTCCCATCTTCAGCATTAAATTAGTTTAAAGAACCTATTGGTCTGCTTACATATTTTTCATTCTATATGGAATTGTTTTGCTCATAACACACCGAACAGAGAATATTTAGGAAATCTGGGACACACATCCCTTCGTACTTGTGTAAAATCATTGGGAACATGATATTTGCGAGTAACACCCTTATTAGACCACAATGTTTAGTAACAAATTGTCGATGCGTGGCCCCCATCAACTTACTGGTTGTGTTGGACGAGATGTTCAAATTTTAATTTTACATAATTTTGTTAACAAATGACCATAGTTTTAGAATCGACTTGATTAGAGTTGGAATGATTTAGAACCGGTTGAAAATTTTGTTTGTTTTTCCTAACATATAAAAAAAAACACCTGTTAGAAAAGATTGTGCCTTTTATTATAATATATTTAAACTATAGATAATTTTCATTGTTTATTTGCCTTATTTCAACAATATCGTTCAAGAATTTTCTATCATCACCGCTTCTTTTATTTAATTTAATAATAACAGAAACAAAATAAGTCAGATTAGAAAGCAGCGACTTGACAGAGACCGAGGTACCGAGGAGAGCACGTTAAACTGATTTAGAATTAAAAATTCTTGTAAAATCCTGGAACTTTAAGAACGATTCAGAATCTGTTCGAAACACAATTCACTCGTTTTTGGAACACTGCATTCGAGACTGCACTATAAGTTCTGAATTTTTAATTCGACTTGTTGGAACGGTAAAATTGCTTTGCGCAGAGTCAGTAAACTTCTGAACTTCTGTTGGAACAAACCTAGTAAAGGAACAACCCCCACCCCCATAAATTAAATTACTGACACCCACAAGTTATATACTTACCTATTTTTGAATTATGTATTCGAAAACTCATATACTATTATTCACGAAAGATGACTATTCAAGGTCATTTGTTCGAAGAAAGAATATACATCACTTTATAACAGTAGCTTAGTAACATTTTGTATTAGAAAGAGAAAGATTAGTTGACGTATGTCTATTTAATTTATGTGGTTTGACAGATATACATAAATGGTGCTATTACCTTCTAACACACTAAAAATAGCAGTGACATATGTCGTTACAGACATGTAATGGGCCCGTCCAACTTTTTTTGAATTTTTCATATGTTACGAAGAATTTAAAAATATAAATTTTGATTTTTGTTTTCTTAAAATTATGCTTAATAACGCCTAAAATAATTATTAAAGTTTTGGCGCGAAAGTTGTGACGTTAGCGTCACTCCGTCACAAGTAGAGAGAACCGACATACGTTACCATTAATATGGTAATGTACATTCCTATTTACTAAATGATTACAACAATGACAAGTATTCAGATTACGATAATTAAAACATAAATTTAAATATAAACTTATTTAATAAGTAAATTGATCTTTATAAAAAAAAAAAATACTCGGATATATTAGATATATGTATGTTAGAGTATATAAAGCCAGTCGCAAATTTATGAGCAAAATATGCATGGTCCACTCTACAGTAACATTTTGCAGGGTAACTGGACGACTGTAATGGCGCTGACGTAACAACATGGCGACCATTTTACGCTAAAAAATTTAATTATATTATTATAGGTATAAAAATACAAAATGTATAGCAATTTTTATTTCGTTTTCATGTATTTATATTAAAAATTCATATGCGACATGTAATTTCTAAAACGCCGAAGACTTGGACGGGCCCATTATCTACTACACTGTCATCTGTATTGTTTTTTCCAGTGATGTTGACATTTAAATCAAATTATTATTTTATGGTTTACGACAACTCTATATTTCTATTTATGCAAAAACTTTGAGAAAAATAGTATTTTAAAAGAAAATTTTTTTCAAATAAAGTACATTTATTTTTTCAGTTAAAATCAGGGTCGGATTGGCCAGTCGGGATAATCGGGAATTTCCCGAGAGGTCGTGACTTTTTGAGGCCGCCGCTCGGTGATTACAAACTAAAATTTGAGTACGTAGCATCATCTTATTAATTTCACTGGGTAACAGTTCTTATTTAGAACGTTTTCAGTATTTTCTAATTCTTGACAAAAAAAAAATTCGGTGTTGCAGATATACTCCGAGCTCGACTGTATGAAGTTTTGATAATTTCCTACTTTGTAGATTTTGAATGATTGGAATTATAGTTAAGGTATTGTCTGGTGTTGGTGTGTTGGTTTACGGTTAGACTGATGTTATTAGTCCATGGTTCGTTTTCTCTGTTAAAACATCCAAGAACGGAGGGATTTCATGTGACTTTTTCTCAATTGTGAACCTAATATAAAGTATCATTGACATATCTAAGCCAAAGTTTAGGTCTTATATTGGCTGTATCTAGTGCTAATTCTTTAATAAATTCCATGTATAAATTTGCTATAACTGAGAAGAATCCAACAGCAAACCATCTTCTTGTACAAAATATCTATCTTTTTCTTGGAAATATGAGTTCTGTAGGTAGCACTGCAAAAGTTCCATAATACCATCAAGAGGCAAGTCGGTTTTATCTTTTAAGTTGATATCTTTTTCAAGCCTTGTTTTGATGATTTCTAAAAATTTCTCGTAAATAAACTTACAACATCAAAGATGACAAAAAGATTTTGTAGTTGTAATTGTATTTAGTAAGTGGCTGAATGATTGGTGATAGAAATTGTGATAGTTTGTAAGTAGGAGAATTTATGGACTTTTGCCGGGTTTCTGAGATGCTTAAATCTTTCTTATGAATTTTTCGAAGCCCCCCGTACAGGTGTGGAAGCTTGCTAAAATATGTACACTTTGTTTTCTATAGACGTAGTAGAATGTTTTCCAAGTTTCTTATAATTTCCTTGATTCAAAAACTCTTCTATTTTCTGATCATATAAATTGGTATCCAATATTACTGTAACACTTCCATTATCTGCGGGGAGAATCTTGGTTGTATCTTGCAATGCTTTATTTTCTTCGTTTTCAAGATTAGGTTTGATCAGATAATTTTTTGCTTCAGAATTTTCCTCACTCCATTTATTAATAATTTAATATTGTCTACAACTTTTAAACGTACCTAATGTTATTTTCTTAACTACAGAATGTTCTATATTTTAATACTATTTTTAGGAGCGTTTTTCCACATCTTTTATAACTGTTCAATTTCTATGTAGGCAAAAAATTCGTATTATCCAACTCCAAAACTAATTTATTATTTTGTGGCAATAAAATTATAAATTTAAAACAAAACTGGAAATGAGGCCGATCATGCTAGAATTTTCCCGGGCCGCTGAATCTTCCCAATCCGGCCCTGGTTAAAATGTATGCATAAATATTTCGCGTTGTTCAAAAATGACCTTGAATAGTCATCTTTACCTATAGTTTTGGGTTAAAATTTTAAAAATCTATTTTTTATATTCGTAGATACATTTCAATGCGCTGATTCAAATTTTCAAACCGCAAATTAATATCTGTTTTAGTTCCTGACATTTTCGTTTACTTTGTCACTGCTAATATAGTATACATACCACATAGATATGATATGTGACATTTATGTTATTTGTATTCATTGATCAAAATGTATTATATACGATCCATTTAAGTAATAGTAAAGTACCATAAAAATAATTATTGTTCCATTTAGTAAAACTTACCCACTTGAACGCCGGCGCCCAGAAGAAAACTGTTTTGGGACCTATAAAAGTTTATTCGTTATAACTACGTAGGAACGACGTTTCAGTCATAATATTTTATACCCGCTGGATGTTCCCATAATGGCCTTAGTTTATTAGGTACGAATTTGTCGAATGCTCCACAAACAAGTTTGTATATTTTGGACATTATTTTTTACAATAATTTTGGAATGCATAACAGCAATTTTCGTCGCATTTTAGATTTTGTCAAATGTCATTGTAAAACAAAATACACTGTCAGATACAAAATCATACAAAATATCAAAGTTGTCGTTGAAAGAGCACTGTACTACCTATAGGGCGCGAGCAGAAACGTGACTCGAGCAACCTTGAAGTGCTTTAAATCAGCTGATTTGTGTGCGCGTGTCACTTTAACAAGTACAATGTCATTTTAGCAAGACCAATGTTTTACTTATTTTAATTTTCAACTGTTAGAAAGTTATAATTTTTAATTTCATGTTTTACTGCTTGAAAATTGTAAAATAAAATCTTTTTAGCAGTTCATAATCAAAATAAGTCAAATCATTGGTGTTGTCAAAATTACATTGTTTTTGTCAAAGTGACAAGAGCATGCAAATCAGCTGATTAAAAGCACGTCATGGTCGTTCGAGTCACGTGTCTGCTCGCGCCCTAATTGAAGACCAGTGGAATTTAAAAATGATTCAGGTTTTAAGTGCCATTTACAAAATATTGATTTTTCTTTCATAAATGAAAAATATACTTAAAATGCATATATACATCAAAAATATTTAATATTCTTATACTTTTCATTCATGACTTTCTTTATGAAGATTCTGAGTCTAATTTCGCGACGTCATAATTTTGTACACAAATATACGATAGTGAGACACACCCGTACTCGTGCCTGAACTGTACATGAATCAGATTTGTCACTTTTCTAACATAACCTTATAAAACCAACATTTTGAAAGTAACGTCAATTCCTTACAAATTGTTTTTTTTTTTTAAAAGTAATTACAAATAACAAAATATGCTAAATTAAAATTATAAATAAATACAATTTATGTGTGATTTAAATATTACAATGTTTGTACAATATTGTTCTGTGCCGCCCTGCGAGAACAACTCGTTGAGAAGTAAAAATAAATTTTTTGTTCATATTCTTATGACTCAAGATGTAAGGGAAAGATGGTAAGGCAATAAATACTCCAATAATATTGAAGACTACTCTTGCTTATGTGATGACATAAACGTCAAATGTAGTTCCATTTTTACTCGTTAGGCGATACTACGGCCGCAAAATTATGACATCATTTAAAATTTTATATAAAATATACAAAATTACTTCTGAAAAACTAGAAACTTATGTGACAAAATATATTTAAGTGAACTTAAATAAAATTAAATTGGAAATTGTGGTATGATTTAATTGGCATTTCACACTGACATCTATTTTATATGAATAATATTGAAATAATGCAGTGATGTTTATTTATAGCCAAATTTTTATACTGCAATAATATACTGTTTTATTTATAATTAGTCAACCCAAGTAAACTGGTAGGCAATGATAAATACTTCAAATCAAAGATCATCAGTTTCTTAGTTAGTTTCAGAAAGTTTTTATTGTTATTATCATTTTTTTATACACCGATGTGTAAAGTTGGTGGTTTACATACTGCAAACATGTGTAAAATAAACGATTTTATTAATATTTCATTTACTTTACACATTACATAGCTACCACCATGAATACATATATGAGATTTAAGTAGCTTGACATCACAAAGCTTGTGTTTACACTCTTGTTGCATAAATAACTATGTTAATATTCTGTGACGTAGATATAGAGATGATTTTCTCAAACAGTTTTCGGTATTAATTGCAGTCACATAAATTGATTATTTTTAGCACTTATAATATTTATTTGTATATCAAGGCTGCGAAATCACACTTTAGCGTACCGAGAGAAAAATTGTCGCCGAAGGCAAGACAATCTCGAGGACGCTAAAGGATTTCGCGGACAAGGTGTACACAATATTTTTTGTTCAACCTTAAAAAATATGTAATTACAAATTTTATTAATTTTAAACAGTTTCATTGTAAATAGAAAGTTAGCTTTCAAGGTGGCTATGGGATTGACATTTCATAAACAAAACCATGCAATTCTCAAGTGTAAAAATGATTGTTTACCTAATTTCGCGGCAGTTACCATAACAACGGTCGCGAAATTTAATTTCGCGGCCTGTATTACGGCTGCGAAATGCTTATTTCGCGTCCGGTTGCACAAAAAAATATATAACTATGTTAAAAATAACTCTTGTGGGCAATAAATGAAATTATGCGTGGATAATAAGCAATTTAATAAAATAATTAATAAAAAAGTACGTACATTGATGTAGTCCAAGGTTTGATTACCATGGGTAGCATATGTCATTCAACAAATCTTTTACTTTCATCCCAACGCGCGGAGTCAGGCGTGGCATCATAAATTTAAACAAGTGTTATTTGGTTTACTTTTGATGTTTTATTGTTGTTATTTTCTGCATTCATATACTAGAAAATGGATCCCGTATTTAAAAATTTGATGTGGCCAACACAATATCTCCCGCCATTTAATTTTTATTAATTTTAATACATACTAATACTATATTAAATTCTTTTCCATATAACTATTGTTCTATTTACTATTTTCTTTTTGTAACGTTACTATTATTAATTTGAAATGATTAGTTCGTTGACAGTGACATTTGTCAGTTCCATACATTTGTGTGATAATTTTATAAATTTATCCATAAAATATAAAGAATAAATATTAATGCCAACCTGTAGATTTAATAATCTTTAATTTTTATAATAATATAAATCTCTAAAAAATAACAAAAAAAAAAAACTATTTTGAGCTTCAAGTAAAGTGCCATTTCCGATTATTTGATTTGCACCAAAATCTAGTGGCTTCTTTCCATATTAGAATAAGGAAGAAATATAAGATTTCAACATTTTCTGAACGATAGTATTTGAGTTAGACCGGAGAATCTACACATACATACACACAGACATCATCGTGAAAATTGGATTTTAGGGACCTTAAAACGTGTTCATTTACCAAAATCTCGATATGCGATTTTTAGCATGATCCATATACCTCTCCTTACGAAGGCTTGAAAGTAGTGAGAATTTGGAATTGTGTGTGTGACGTATACCTAGATATAGAGATGAGGAAAGGAAATTAATTAATAATAAAATAACTTTTTTTACACTTTGACATAGATTTAATTTAAGGTCTAGTTTTAATATAAATGACCCATGTTCCTATGGTAGATGACCCCATTCCTTTAAAAAGTTAAGCCAAGTTTTTAAGCTTAAATCAATCCAGTGAATCTCTAAATTTAGACTTAAAACTTTAAAAAACTGTGGGCCAAATGACTGGTGATAATAGCATTTTAAGGGTGATCTTCTAGTCCAGTTTTAGCTTCTACCGAGACCTTTTACTTGAAAAACAACTTCGTAAAAATCCAGTGCGCATAGTAAAACCTCCCTACTGCGTGGCCGCTTGCCTTAGTGTCAAGTCGCGAATCTGAGGAACAGGGTTCGATCCAGTCCGACGCCAAATATTTCGAATTTTATAAATAGCACAAAATTGACCCCTGTGGTGCACTCTCCACGCCAGCAATGAGTGCCCGTGAGGTGACGCCTAATAAGCGCCCGCACGGTGCAAATATTTCATCATTACCGATATCTGTGTACAAAACAGATTGGCACACCCAGCAATGGGTAATAAGTCGTGATTTACCTTGCAAGATATATGGACGAATACAACGCCTAATAGAATTAAAGCCGGTATTACTAATCAAGGCAATGTAACTCGATATTCTCACCATTTGTTTAGGTTTTATGATTTGTTGGTTAAAAAAATCTGATGTGGCCAGCACATTACCTTCCGTGAGATCGTGGTCAGATCTGTGTATATTGTAAAAATTCCACACAGAGATTTTCTTGTAAAAGATTCCATATTTCCAGTACATTACCTTCAGTTCTTTGTATTTTGTACAAATTCCATACAGAAAGTTTTTTGTAAGAGATATATTTCCAGTAAAATTATACCTAACACAAACATACTGTCAAATGCACTTGACACTGACATGTCAATCAGAATTTTCTTAATATAGTAAATGTTTCCATGGTTATAGCACAGCTTGCTTCTTTATGAAATTTAATTTCTTTATAAATTTATTACTTCCATTGAATATGAAGTATAAAATGTAATCAAATCTTATAGAGAATAAAATATTCTATGATATTTATAATAACATTAAATGTGAAAAAATGATATTTAACGCCGTTTTTTCAAGAAAAACTGTTAAAATCTTCAAATTAGGGTACCTACTTTCAATCGACCAATTGTAACCAAATCTAATCATCTCTTCATGTAGATGTAAAGAAAAGGAATACGCAAAAATTATAATTTTTGGAAAGGTGGTATTGAAGTTATGCGATCCGAAAAAATCGTCACACACACATACATACATCCATCCATACATACAGACATAATCGTAAAAATAGTAAAATCGTATTCTAGGGAACCAAAAACGTGCTTATTTATTAAAAACTCATCATCGATTTTTAAGTCCAAAGACTATACCTTCCTTACCTAAAGGTGACGGGAGGTAAAAATAGACCGGCCGAGATATTATGGGTTTGGGCTCGTATAATATTTTTAAAGAAACATTTTGATGTGTGCTGAAATCAATTGAATTTAATCTTCACTGAAGATGTTTCTGGCTGAGAAAATAATGTAGAGGTCACTGATTGATTGTTTACGAAAGAAATGAATGAAGAAATGTGTCGTCCCCTTCCAACATTTTGGCATTCGCTGCGTCGCCAACAGGGCGCTGGGCTTTCGCCTAGGGTTGCGGCGGCGTCGACGTCGCGATGCCAGTGTCCTTGACGGCGCGCTGCTGATCAGATGGCCGCGTTCTCTTAGTTCGCCAGTGTCACGTGCAGAGCCCGGCTATGAGTATTTACATCGATGAAGAGGCTCTGTATCACGCGAGGATCTACAAGGTCACAGGTATTGAGCCATCTCAAGACAAGGATTGCAGTGTTGTGGTTGTGATTACGGTGTAGTGATTTAGATCGTGGCTGAGTATTTCATAGAATTTGTAGGGATACACGAGGAATTTCGGATGGTCAGGTTGCTGTCCCTGCGAACATGCTCTGATATAATAATTGTGTGTAGTAGCATGAATAGTGATTAGTAGGTTGACTAGGGAAGAGATAACTAGCAGTGTTTTAACTCTGTCAATCGCTTTTGGTTTATTTTAGAGAAAAATACTTCAAATAAGTTATATAAAAATTAATTATACACAACTTTTATTTTTAAAAAAACCATACAGGTAAAGGATTGACAGAGATAAAACAATGCTCTACATCTCCTAAGCACCATTCATGCTACCATCCTATGTGTTTTCATGGCAAAAGCAGATTTGTCACTTTCCGACGATTTCAGATTTTACATGGTTATGCCAAAGAATTTTTATGTGGCTAAACTGTTTAAGATTCATCGTATGTAAGAATAAACAATGTCCAATGTAACTTCAGTAGTTCAAGATTACTTTCATGGCAAAACAATATATGTCTCAGAATATAATTGGCAATATTGCATCGAAACGAAATGTCAAATGAATTTTAATGCAATATTATAAAAATTTGGATTTGCACTTTTACCTCTTGCCAATCTACATACATATGTAAGGGAGGTAAAGTTTTCGGTCCAATAATGAGTTTCCAGTGAATAAGCACGAATTAGGGTCCCCACAACACGTTTTTATTATTTTTACAATGTCTGTCTGGGTGTCATCAAACTTCCAAAAAATTCTATTTTCCGTGTTTAAGCTTTCTGCATTCCAAAAAGAGTAGATTAGATTTTGAGTAAAATTGCACAACCGGAAGTGGTACTTTAATTGAAGCCCATAACAGTTTTTATTGAAAAACTATATTATTTTTAGGACTTTTATATCAATGGGAACAAAATATTGATAAACCGGAAGTGATACTTGACGCTCTGAACAGCTTCTCAAATTTGGTTTATGATTGGAAACAACATATTAGATTTTGACTGTATATGATAAACCGGATGTGGTACTTAACTTGAAGCTCTTACTAAAAGCTCATTGCTATTTTAAAGAAGGGCTGTTGCAAGAATTTTTATATGACTTCTAAGTACCAAATTTTAAAAGATATTGTTCTTTAAAGATCCTCAAATTTGAAAATATCACGAAATATCAATTAGATATTATACAATTAATTATTAAAATTTGTGTAATATTTTAAAAAGTCGTGTGATCTGAAACAGAATGTGACGTCAGAGCACATACAGTAAAACGTGTGACAAATTATCGCCTACTTTTATTTATATAAATAATGTAAACTGTTTTCCTATTGGGTATGAATGACGTACTGCATGTGCTCCGACGTCACAGGAGTGGGGGGTTGTTTTTCTTGACTGTTTCTGGCGCCAATATTTTTATTTAATTATTTACAAAAATAAGAATATATTATTATTATTATTATTATTATTATTATTATTATTATTTTTTATATTATTATGAAAAATATTGCATAAACTTTCATTTAAAATACTTTTTAGAACATCAGATTTTTTTGTTTAGAGATTATTTAAAATTTAAGCCTTTAAGCATTACTAATAGCATTTTAATTCCTGCTTTTTCCAACTGTCAAAATTGGCAGGAAGAAATTAAAATCTGATTTTTAAATGCCGACAAACCTTAAATTTGATCTGAAATATTTGAAAAAGTGACATATTTCCTTTTGGCATGTAATCATACAAGTATTTAGCATTCAAACTGTTCATTTGAATATTGCTGTAAAAAAGCCAGGATTATAAACACGAACATATTTTCTGGTTGTAGAGGAAAATAAAAGCTCGTAATTTTGACAGAAATTATCCGAAACTCATTTGACATTTTATTTCGATTCGATATTGTTGGCTAGATAGGTAATGGTAATACTTGGGTAATCTTTTAAATTAGGAAACTTTTCGTAAAATTGTCGATTTAAATTGAAAAATGATAGATTCTCAATTGAAATAATTTCAAATCTTGCTCAATAATTGTATATTGAAAGACAAGTATTACAAATGGACAATGTGTTTTTCATACTATTTTTCCTATTTCGGTTAATACTTTTATTTCAAAATTATCATTGAAAGAAATATTAAAATATCAAGACTGGTAACATTGACAGTTTCAAGAAACATTTGAATTTTTTTTTTTGACAGTTGACATTTAGCAATATTTATTTACAAGGTAAACTATTATTCACGAAAGATGACTATTCAAGGTCATTTTCGAGCCGTCTGATATAATATTACTTGCAAATAACTTCATTGCATTTCATATGCATAGGCGTGCAACATGAAAAATTTTTGGACACATTTTAACTGAAAAAATAAGAGTAATTCATTTGAAAATTATGTTTCTTTCTAAATAATGCCTTTCTCAAAGATTTTCACTTATGTTTTTGCAAAATACAAAAACATAGACAACATAAACCAAGGAATAATAATTTGATTTAAACGTCAACGCCACTGAGTAAATATTAGCACAGAGGGCAGTGTAGTACACAATTAGATATCTGTAATTCTACGACATACGTCATTATTATTTATAGTGTGTTAGAAAGTAATGCCACTATTTACGTAAATCTGTCACACCACATAAATTAAATTGACATCGATCAATCGGTCTCTTTCTAATACAAAATGTAGCTTATGGGTCGATTCTGTTCATATCTGTAAATCTTACAGATCTGTAAATTTGTAAAAAATGAATAAAATCGCAACGAAAACTACCACTCTTATGTATAATTTTATATTAATCAACAAAAATAGATGCGTTTTTGTCAGGTTTTTACAAAAGTACAGATCTGTAAGATTTACAGATGTGAACAGAATCGACCCATAAGCTACTGCTATAAAGTGATGTGTATTCTTTCTTCGAACAAATGACCTTGAATAGTCATCTTTCGTGAATAATAATATAGGTTAGAGTAAAAATTTATTATTATTATGTTATGAACCTACAAATAAATACCTTCAATTTTAATTTAAATGTGTGCTTTACTGTCTGATATAAATATGTTACTATAAAAAATCTAATTTCAGAAATTTCCCTTGAGTAATGACAAGTAAAATGAAAGATATTTATTTGACATTTAGACAAGTTACCAACTTCACAATTAAAAAAATCTCCAAAAACATTTAATAAAATTGTTTATTATAACTATGTTTTTAACAAAAACAGTTGTACAAAATTCACTTGGTGTACGAGAAATAGGAATAGTATATTGTATATCTAGTGCTGAAAGTTGGATATTTCACATGAGTGTGAAGTTTGAGACACGAGCCGAAGGCGAGTGGTTTAATCATACGAGTGTTGAATTGACAACTGAATATACATATATACAGGGTATTTTCTTTAAAACAACCAGCGGTTTTTTGGGCGAACTAATGACTTAAAAGAAAAATGTTAAATTCAAAAAGTGATCAAGAATAAGGGGCTAATAAAACAGTAATAACAAACAACAATAACAAATCATGCGCATTGTCACCAAAATTATCAAATTTTCATTGAAATTTTGTTAATATTTTTTTAAAAATAAGGCGTATTAGGACAAATTAATAAGCCCATTATTACATTATTAGTAATAATACAATTTATTACAAAGTGAAAAAAAAACAATATAAAATTTACATAAAAATATTAAAACAGATTGCGTTAACATCATTGTTATCAGAATTCACCAAAAATTATGTTAAAAATCTGATAAATCAGGGTCCAACCTTCTTAATTCGTGTAAATTCAGCAAATTATCTGCAACTGTCAAACTTTTAAATACAAATTTTTAGGTTAGTTCACTCAGTTATCGCAGCGTGTGATAAAATCATATCACACAGTTGCGGACGAATCTGATTGGCTAATGAGCTTTCATATCACACAGCATTGCTAGTGATGTGCAATGACCAACTTTCAGTAATAGTTAAGCGTGTGAATTTATATACTTTTCGTAGCGGTCGTCGGAAAAAAAACACTTTTTGTACGCGAAACAGGAAAATTAAATTTGTTGAATAAATATGCTCGGTTTGGTAGGTTTATTGTGTTTTTATTTGTTAACCAATTATTAAAAATAAGTTTCGTAGAAATAAATATTATTTTTCAATTATTAATCATAATTTGAAACTTTAATTTTACTAACAACTTAAAATGATCAAATTAAATATTTATATATAATAATAAATAATATATATATATATATATATATATATATATATATATAATATATAATTAAAAAAGTTTTTTGAGAGCCTTTTTTCCAGTATCACCCTGTATAATTTTTTTTAAACGCATTAAAATGACGTAATAGAAACTATTTAAACAAATAGTTGTGCAATATGATAGCAAAGATAAAAATCTGATGTGGCCAACACCAAACCTCCCGCTATTTAATTATTATTAATTTAAATACATATATACTTACTTATTTAGTTATTGCGGAAACTGTATTAAGATCCATTCCATATAACTAGGGTTCTATTAACTATTTTCTTTTTAAAACGTTACTGTTATTAATTTGAAATGATTAGTTCTTTGACAGTGACATATATCTGTCAGTTACATACATTTGTGATATGAACTGTGTAACCAAGGAGATTTGCTTGTTTAAAGCGCAGGCTCCGGGATTAAATTTATAGGTAATTTTATGAATTTATCCATAAAGTATATAGAAAAAGTATTAATGTAAATCTGTATAAAAAATTTAATAATCTTTAATTTTTATAATAGCATTAATCTCGAAAAAATAACATTTAAAGGTATTTTTCGAAGAAAAACTATTTTGAGCTTCTAGTAAAGTGCCATTTCCGGTTATCCGATTTACACCAACATCTAATGGGCTCTTTCCATTACAGAAAAAGTTTGAAATACAAGGTTTCAAAATTTTCTGAATGATAGTATTTGAGTTAGAGTAAAGGATCCACACACACATACATACACACAGACATCATCGTGAAAATGTTAAAATTGGATTCTAGGGACCTTAAAACGTGGTCATTTAGCAAAATCTCGATATGCGATTTTTAGCACGATCCCTATACCACCCTTACCAAGGGTAGCGGGAGGTAAAAAGGCTGGTGTAGCCAAAACAATACCTCCTGCCATTACAGCCCGAGTCACAAAAAGATTAAGTCAATCCTTATTTTTGGCTCGATTTTTGGATTAGCGAATTTTACTCTAATTTTGACAGTTTATATCTTAAAATATAGTTTAATCAAATCAAAGTTACTACTGTTTTTTAAACCCCTCAACAGGATTAAATCCCAATTACAGAGTGGGTTCACATTTACACAAATCCATGCCTTAGTGGGATTCGAACCCAGAGCCTCGAGGGCACTTATGACATGAGGCGTTGCTCTAACCATTGAGCCACCGGAGCGATAATAAAATGAAGAATAAATTTTTAATACATTGATAGAATAGAATTCACTAATCCAAAAATGAGGATTAGCTTAAACATTATTTTGAATCTTTAATTTTTATTAATCTAAATACATACCTACATATTAACTTATGCTGGAAACTGTATTGAATTCCTTTTCTATTGTTCTATTTACTTTTTTCATTTTAAAACGTTACTAATATTATTTTGAAATGATTAGTTCTTTGATAGTGACATTTATCTGTCAGTTACATACATTTGAATAACTGCGTTTTGTTTGTTTAAAGCGTAGGCTCTGGGATTTAAATTATTGATAATTTTATAAATTTATCCATAAAATATATAGAAAAAGTATTAATGCAAATCTATAGAAAATTTAATAATCTTTAAAGGTATTTTTCGAAGAAAAACTATTTTGAGCTGTTTGAGTGCCATTTTCGTTTGTCCGATTTTCACCAAAATCTAATGGGCTCTTTCTATTACAGAAAAAGTTCGAAATACAAGGTTTCAAAATTTTCTGAATGATAGTATTTGAGTTAAAGTGGAGGATCCACACACACACATATACAGATACATCATCGTGAAAATGTTAAAATTGGATTCTACGGACCTTAAAACGTGGTCATTTACCAAAATCTCGATATGCGATTTTTAGCACGATCCCTATACCTCCCTTACCAAGGGTAGCGGGAGGTAAAAAAGAGATAATAAAAGAAAATATTTTTAGCTTTTTGCCATTATAATGAAATATTAGCATGATACATTGCCGACAGAATTCAGAATATTATAAAAGTCGTTAAGATACAGAGATAACCGTTGTTATAATTAAAATTAAGTAACTATGACATTACGACACGTCACGTGCTGTGTTGGAAACAAGAATTATACGCTTCATCCTTCCAGTTCCAGTGGACTTATATAGCCAAATTTTAAATTAAAATTAACATTTACCCGTGCGCATGCGCGTACTGCTACGTACGTTTATTAGTTGTCACTTGTCACAGACAGTTTGCAGGTGTTTTGTGAGAACATAGGTATTTTCAACAATTATATTGCTTTCATATTTTCATTTTAAAGATAATTACAATTTTGTGCAAAACGAAAAGTCGTATGAAACATTGTGGCTAATGTTTAAATAACTCTCAAACTGTTAAATGCAACAATAGTGTTGAAGTTTGTTGAAACGTTACTGTTTTACTGTAAGTTTTAGTGTGTGTAGTTTGGTCAGCGTGGAATCATTTTATAGCTCCCAGCACTTCTTTTGTTTTAGAACTGAACAGGTAAATTTCACTTTATTTAGTTGTACATGAAACATGAAAATTAAATGGAAAGAAGTGGCAATTTATTTCAATCAATCAATCAATATAATTTATTCGTGCCAAAATGGCTTTGAAAATACATTTCAACTGTGAATTTTTTTTATTATATTTACATATTATTTATTTTAATAATTACATTTTCTTCTTTCTAATATGCTTCTCATCCATTCTTCTCCTGTCCCTGTATCATCCAATATCTCGTTCATGCTTCTTTTTTCTCTTGATCCACCACACTCATACAATAAGTGCCACAATGTTTCCTTCTCCTTGTTGCAAATTCGGCAGTTTTGTTCCTCTTCTGTTTTCCATTTTTTATTACCATTTTCTTCATTACCGCATCTAAACCGCGCGATTAATTTTAATCTTCCCCTTCTTCCTTCTTCTTGTAAATATCGTGGTATATTAAGAGTTATAATATTTTTGTATTGTTGATTATAACTCGACTCTGTTATCCTATTTACTTGATCCTGTCTTTGGTTTTCTTTATCAGTATCTATTATTCTTCCTTGTAACATTTCTCCTCTTTGTCGTTGTCTTTCTACTTCTATTGTAGATAAACCGTTTCTCTCATAATATTTTTTCCTCTCTATTTCCCATTTAGATTTTGATTGGTTATTTCTCTCCCTTTTTTGTAGGTCTTTCCAGCATTCAACTAAAATTGTTTCTTCTTCTTTCATCCTTATTTTTTCTTCATATTTCATTGCTCTCTTGCCAGTCTCAATTCTTATTTTGTTCCTTTTGGTTTCTTCTAGGATTATATATTTTGGGGTTTGTATTTCTAATCCCAATATCCATCGCAAATATTTGCATTGGATGTTTTCTAAGGGTTCTTGTTCCGTCCATCCCCAAATTTCTGACGCGTAGAGTATTATGCTTTTTATTAAACTGTCAAACATCATTATTCTTGTCTTAAAATTTTCTCCGAATTTTCTCTCTCCAATACCCCATATTTGCGCTAGTGCTACATTTGCTTTTTTTGACATTTCTTTTACATGCTTCCCTCTTCCGTTATTTCTTTGGAAATGATATCCGAGGTATTTATATGTTTTTACTGTTTCTATAATATTTCCTTCCCATTCCCAGTTTTCTACGTTTTCTCTTCCGCCACCTTTTCTAAACTTCATTATTTTTGACTTCTGTATATTTAGGGTTAATTTTTTCTTTTGTAAAAAGTTTTGAAACCTGTTTAATAAGGATTTCATTTCTTTTTCTGTTTTTGCAAGAAATATCATTCTTGGTAATTTATATTAGCTGAATTCTATTTGGAATATTTTTGCTGAGCTCATTTGATAAGTGAGTTGAGATAAACTGAGCTGAGATGTATATGAAGAGAGCAACGTTTCACATATAGAAACAGAAATTTTAATTAATTACCGTATATGACATTTTTGTTTTTAACCACAAAAACTCAACAATCTACAAATTGATATTTACTTCTTCTCCTTCTACTGGACTGGATGGCTCAGAACATTAAATTAATAGATCAGAAAAGTGTAACGGTCAAATTCAGGCGCGAAATTCAAACTCAGTGTATTCCTTACCAAGGAAATTTTTGCTCAACTGTAAAGGCCGAGAAATCTCATAAGTAAATCTCATCCAAAGCATTGTATGTCGCATCTAGACCGATCCTTTATCTCTAGATTCGTACAATAATATTCACATAAACTGTGCGTAGTTTATAATTATTTAAATAATAATACATTACCACAAAATTCAATGCACGTATGTCTTAGTTGATCTTACAATTTCGGTGCATGCTCCATCTTCTGTTGCCCTAACCTATTTACTGGCGGGTCAACGACATACGGTATCGCGGCTTGCACCAAGCATTTTAATTTCTAATAATTTTCTTACTTTACCTTTTCTAGAGGTTTAAACTGTTGCAATCTATTACTGCATAAACAAACTATCGAATTCTTTGAAAGCGCTGCTTAATTTCTTTTACAAAATATCTTTTTTTTTGTTTGTAAAATTAAAGTAAATTTATTTTTTCACTTAAAATGTATTCATAAATATTTCGCGTTGCACGCCTATGCATACGAAATGCAGTGAAGTTATCTGCAAGTAATATATCAGACGGTTCATAAATGTCCTTGAATAGTCATCTTTCGTGAATAATACTATACTGTATTTCAGATAGGAATAAACTTAGGAGTAAGATAGGGCTTACGAATCCAGCTTTCTGATTGGTCTAAATGTAAACCAAGTTTACAATAGCAATATGTAAAGCAGATATATTAATTATTCCATTTTGACTTTATAATATATATAACAACTTTAAGTAACTGTATATATACTAAATAATTAAAAATTATGAAATTTGGCGTTTCGAGCTGTCAAGTATGTCATACATGAAACAAAACTGATTTATAAGTTTTATGTGTGTAAAACATATATATATATATATATATATATATATATATATATATATATATATATATATATATACAGGGTGGTGGCGGTTAGGGGTGAACATAGGGATTTAACATGGGATTTTAGTTTTTTTGTAATTTCCTGCTCTCCTGTTCATTTTACGGCAAAAACTGTAGAGTACAAAATTGTTCAGAATTAAAAATTGCATACAAATGTATTTACATTTATTATTATGTTTTTGGTTTCGTCACAATTTTAAAAAGAAATTTCATAATTTCTGTTAATTTGTAGCAATAGCCATGACTTATAACTCAAATGTTTAAACATAATAATGTCATTCAATTTCTGTCAAATTTTCGAAATTTTATCTAATAAACAGTTAATTTAATAATGAATGTTTATTCAAATAAGGAACGAGTTTTCATTATAAAAAATTATTATGGTGGAAATAGATTTAGAAGAATACGTGATTTGTTTTCCATAAAGTACGAAAATACACCAATTCCTATTATAGCAGCAATTTCTAGACTTGTTAAAAACATTGAGAACACAGCTAGTGTAGCTGTGAACGAAGGTAATGAAGGAAATAATAATAGAAGACGTTATAACGAAGTGAATGAAGAAATGGTATTGGCTATAATAAATCAAAATTCTACGTAGTTGATATATTTGGAATTGGTTTATTATTAAATGGGTATACCTAATGAAAAATGCGTATTAAAATTAAAAGTTGTTTGTTTTTATTTAATTTTTAAGTTAGATTAACGCATGGTTGACGTTTATAAATAATTTTTGACAGCCAGAAAAAAATAAATTCCATGGCTATTGCCAAAAAATAACAGAAATTTTGAAATTTCTTTTTAAAATTGTGAAGAAACCAAAAACATAATAATAAATGTAAATACATTTATGTATGCAATTTTTAATTCTGAACAAATTTGTACTCTGCAGTTTTTGCCGTAAAATGAACCCTGTATATATATATATATATATATATATATATATATATATATATATATATATATATATATATATATATATATATATATATATATATACAGGGGCCGATCCCCCCCCATTTTATTTTTTGACGTTTTTTAAATAAATATACGTTGTTCCATTTAAGCCATTCAGTATTGCAGAGAAAAGGGAATTGTTTTGACCTCTCTGATTGACTGAAATTGGAGACAAGGCACAAGTTTACTTAAAACTGGCGCTGATGCGAGCGCCATGTTCTGAATGGCTTAAATGGAACAGAGCATAGTTCTATTTTGTAGCACACAATGAATTAGAAATAAAATCATGTACCTAATACCATGTTAAAAAGCAAAGTTAGTGAATTAGGAGTAGAATTTAATTATCTACAAGTTTTATTCGAAACATTTTTGTCTAAAATTAATTGGGAACTTTTGCGCAAAGGAAAACTGATTTCCAATGTTAAACGCCCATGGTCCGCTTTTTGATTAACACCCTGTATCTATGTACATGTGTATCTAGAGTTGGGCAATTTAATGAAAATATGTTGCTCTCATTATCCTTAGGGTTTTTTTCTAAAAAATTTTGATTACAACAAAGAAAAGCATGATTAAAAAAGAAATTTTGATTACAATAATGAAAAAGATTAATTAATAATTATGCAAAGAAAAAATTGATTATTATATTATTGTCACTGTATAATGTAAAAATTAAGATTATTTTGTCTGAGAAAAACAATTTTTCTGTATTGACGGGCTATGTTCAGGTTTCAAGTACTCACCCAGTATATTTTTTGTCAGAAAAAATGTGCTCTATCTGAGTATTAGAAATTACAAAGATAAATTTCAACGACTAGTTTTTAACCAATCATGAAAACACTTGAAAATTCAACCAATGGGAACAGTATTAGTATTATACGGATAAAACTCCGTTACCCCGATAAATTTCCGCTACTAAGTAAATAAACAGTTGTTATTGTTTCAGTTCAAGTTTAAAAATAATAATCAATTAAATTGTTTCATTTTGCGTTGTCTCACCAAATACCACACGACCTCTCTGATTTTGTCAGATTAATTTTTATATTTAAGCACTCATTCTATTTGCTTTTAAGCAAAATCACTCAAGCAAACTGACATCAGGTAAAACCCCTTCGGAGTCGGGATATACCATGCAGTTTGCTTTCGTGTTTGTTACTAAGCAAAAAAATTCGTGCAAAATAAAAATTTATTGACAAAATCGGGAAGTCTCGTGATATTACGAGTTCTTCTGATAAAATTAATAATTTGGTTTATCACTTATTTCTGTCGATTTTATTTGACAACTGACAGTTGATAGCTGACGCTATTGTGAACTCGATGTGCATTCTGAACAATCAGAGGGTTGAATTTATTTTCTTATCTGAAGCGAGCAATAATTAGAGTTTTGAGAAGAAAATATTGATAATATTGAAACGTTTTTATTTAATTAATGTAGAAATTTTGATTAAGTATGTTTATTTATGGGGTCTCATGGACGCGTGCCTGAGTGTTTGGTCGTAAATCTGAGGAACCGGGTTCGATCCCGACCGACGCCAAATATTTCAAATTTTAAATGGCACAAAAAATTGACCCCTGTGGTGCACTCTTCACGCCAGCAATGAGTGCCCATGAGGGGACGCCTGATAAACGGCCCGGTAGAAATATGTCATCATTACCGAAATTTGGGTACAAAACACATTGGCACACCCAGCAATGGGTAATATATGCCGTGATGATACATTTATTTATTTATACAATTTATTTTAACTATTATTTACACTAAATAAAATAATACATTATAAATACTATTTATAACAATATATACAATAATAATAACAATTATACTCATACTCAATGTTCACGACCTCTATATGTCCATTCACAAATGAAAATTAGGTTTAGATTTATGGTTTATACTTTAGATTTCAAGACTTTGGCCGCATATTATGTAATGACTCCATTCACAGTTCAGAATTTAGGGTCTCTAAATCCAAATCATTTAGCTAAACATTGCAAGGTCCAAACTTTAGGTTTATGATTTAGTTTGACGTCACAAACTTGACCAATGAGAACGTGTCTGAAATGATATAGATATATACACCCATCTTTATTTAGTATCCACTTGGTGGATTCGGCTTTTTAAACAAATGCGAGAAGAACATGGAGACTGTCATAACTTAATTGTTGAAATATAACCAATAATGCCAAGCGAATGACAGTTTCACGGCGCACAGGTGTCTTGTTGAGTACTGCTCTACCGATATTTTAATCTTGTTTTTGAAGCATTTACATAGATGTCTGTACATATCAAAACTAATTTTCAGGTAATTTAAATTTACATTTATGAATGACTTGAACCATGAACCTATTTTTCATTTGTGAATGCACCTTATGTATCACTAATTCTAACTGAATCCAACTCTGTCGTGTTTATTCCAATTTGAAATTCATTATCCTATTTATTTGCCATAGGTACTTACATAGTAATCATCTTAATTCAAAGTTTAACTAATAGACATCAGTAAGGAGCTACGTGTCTTTTAAACCAGAATATTTGCAAATGAACACAGCAAGCTACATTTACTGTATGTACTGTTTACAATACAACAATAAATAAAACAAGTCACCTTAGTCTTATTTTTGAGTTTATTTTTCCTGTTCAATATCCTGTATCCTACTGCAGATGCACAGTTCAATAAATTTCCAGATACAACCCTGGGAAAATTATGTGCGTGTTTCCAGATAGCGGTCGCGGAATCGATAACATTTGGAAGGCAATCTTGGATAGAGAACGATTAGCAAAAAAGAATTGCCAATTACCGGCGGTCTAATAAGACAAACTTGGAATTACTGATTGATTCTAGATGGATTTATTAGAAATTGTTTTTTACGATGATACCAAAGGGGTCATTAACACTTTTTTCTAAAAGTTTGGCAATATTCTATATAGTTTTTGTTCAACTTAAATGTTTTGAAAATTATTTTTTCTAATGACACTGTAGTTACACACTACCCACTTAACAAGTCAGTCTGACATATAACTGCTCTGTCGGTGTGTTACATATCCAAACAAAATGCCGCACTGCTGTAAAAATAAAATAGGGCATTCATTTACAAAAACGAAAGTATAAAATGCTTAGATTAGATTGAAGCAATAGCTCAAGAAGAATGGAAAACACCGATAAGTAAAAATAAATAAAAAATAAATTTTTGTTATGGTGGCGGACCCCATTGTGGCGACTGTAGAAAAAATCTTGTGTGTTTCGAGCGCAAATGGACATTGTCGATTTCGAGAGACAACAACCTCTCAATCGACAATGTCCTATTTTGCGCTCTTAATACACAAATAGCTATTTACCTCTCGCTAAGATGGGTATTGAATTCATGCTAAAAATCGCATATCCAGATTTAAGTGAATAAGCACGTTTTAAGATCTCTAGAATCCGATTATAACATTTTTACGATGATGTCCGTATGTGTGTGTGGATGTGTGTGTGGATGTTGGATCCACGATTTCTCAAATACTATAAGACTTAAGATATTTTTAACTACGGATTCCTCAATCTAACAATAATGGGAAGAGTTGATTAAGTTTTGGTAACAATTGGACAACCGGAAATAGTAGTTACAAGAAAAAATCTTCTAAATATTATTTATCGAAAATTTATGTAAATACTTATATCAAAGACCGTTAAATTCTTTATTCGATAAATATAAATTCATTATATCTTCTATAGATTTAGAGATAAAGAAATGCATATAAAATAATTTGATGTAAAAAATCTCAGATCAAACTACTTCAAGGCAAGAAATTCAAATGTTTGTAATTGACACATAAATGTCACTGTCAAAAATATTTGTATACCACTGTTAAAAATATTTGTACATTATTATGAAAATTATGAAAATAAAAAAAGTCAACAACGCAAAAGAATATACGTAAAAAAGATTATAAAAGGAATTTGCGAAAAAATGACGAATATAAAGAAAAAGAAAAGGAAAGTAGAAAAAGAAAATTTCAGGATATTGAATATAAAGAAAATGTATGTATTGTACATAATTTATATTAAAATATCCCATAGATTTTGCAAATATATGTGAGAATTATTTTGTAGTGAGACATGAATATATGTATTTGTAATTAAAAATATTTTTGTTTCATGCGTACAACAGTCGCCTACTATGCTTTTTTTACGACTGCAAGCAGAAATAGTAGTATATTTATACGAGTTTATAAATGATCAGTGTCGGACTGGGACATATTTCTGAGTGTGGCGATTTGGATTACCGGGCCCCCTATTCTGGGCCATTCAAAATATTATTAATTAAACAAAGATAGTTATGAATGAAGGTTTTTTTTAAAAATACATTAATGAATGTAAACATTAAGTACACAGGCTGAACCCAAGAATCCTTGACATTGACGATTAACATGGGAAGCAGATTTATTGAAATACTCCTTCCACGGGGATTGCAATATAAGAGTTATGATGTCGATAAATTAGACAAAAGTTACCACAGCAGAAGACCGTTTGAATGGTGTATCGTTATTTGAGAAAAAAATACATAGATATAGACGAAAACGGTAAATTTTTAAATGTATTATTTTTGAAAATAACAATTTTTTTTATTTATTACCAAAGATAACTGTACTAGTTGTATAGAGTTAGCAGTAATCTAATATAAAATCGCGTCTGAAAAACGTACATTTTGGCCGAGATTTGGCACATAGATTAAATAACGCATGTGCGAAGTATGGATTACGAAGTTAATGAATTTAAATATTTAAATTATAAATATATTGTTAGAATCATTTTTGGATCATTTTCTTTGTTGTAATCAAATCATATTAATAGTGAATGGTGAATACTATTAAAGACAACCTTTTTTTGTAAGTGTAATGTTTATAATAAATTTTCATTTTAATTCTATCTTTCACCCAGCAGAATATAAAACGTTAAAATCATTGTAGTACACAAAAATTATGGCTCTAATGGCCGTTTGCACCAACATAACTTAATTTTTAAGCGTTTCTTAAATTGATAATAGGTATTACGTTTATATAAAATGTCAAATGAATTACTATGCATTGTTGTTTCGATTTGAATTTTTGCAGAATTTAACTCCTACCTTAGGTATTCTGTTTCCTGAATAGATCTCATACTAAATTTTTTAATCCGGAATAAAAATGGAGTTAGTTAACTCTCAATTTAATCATTTTTATGAATCTAGTAATGAAAGTCTACTATGTGAAAAGTGAAACGTCACATCAAACCACACAGAACTTAAAAACTAAATTTTATAAATACTACATAATATAATTTTGCACATGCCCGTTGAGCACGTATTTCTAGAATACATTGGCTAACGGCCGGGATGAAGATGGAGTTTGGGGTGAAGACAGGGATAGAAGTAAGCCTATATCAGCGTGTAGTTTTCTTTGACTTACGCTACGCTTGTTTTCTGATTAAAATCAGACTCTTGAATTATGTAATATACTTGATCTACAATCAGTTCTTTGCGATTTTTTTTCTCTTTATCCTATTGAAAACTAATAGATATGATAGTTACAAGTTTAGACCGGGCCCTTTCGCTCGCCGGGCCTGTGGCGATCGCCACATCGCCACAATGGCCAGTCCGACGCTGTAAATGATAGCTATTAATACACGAGCATGAAGTTTACAATACGAGTCAAGTTCTGAAGATGAACTGTGGAGTTTACATTTTTCTAAAAATAATTTTGACAATATACTTGTAATTCAACATTCTTTTTTACATTTACATTTCCCTGAAGAAGGCATATTTGGTGCCGAAACATCGGCTATGCAATAAAAAAAAAATTCATACGTTTTCATCAGATTGTTTTTCTTCAAGTTTTCCCAGTATTATTGTTTTTAATTAAAACATATTTTTCTAGTACGTGAAATGAAGTTGACACACTACTAATTTTTTTCTCCAAAATATTATTTGCCTTTCATGTTTTTAAGTGATGGTATTTTTTATTTCTTTAAAAATAGAACGCTTAACTCTATATGAAATAAAATTTATTTAACCAATTAACTGCCCGCCTGTTCCGATCACCACAGCTTCTATATACTCAACTGACTCAACAGTGTCTGTATATTCAACTGCTCGGACAGAAGTCACACTTTTCACCTCACTATCTGTCTATTTATGTAACTCTCTCTCTCTCTTCCACAGACTCAGTATCACCGACTGTCCGTATGCCACAATTCTTCAATACCACTGCCGAGTATCCACTTTCATTTGCCGTTACTGGCCCCATATACCGTATACCTAACTTCCCAATGACTTCCCAAGTCTTCCACTCGACACTATACTACATACGTTCACTACGATACTGCTGTGCTTCACTAACACTCTATGTGAATGTCTCTATATGTCTCTCCATGTAACTAACTCCCGAGCATAGCTGCGTCCCTTTTATACAGCTGCCATTAGCTTCCAGAGAGCTCTAGAATGTTCGACCGCATAATAACAATGAACAAAAAAGGTTTAGGCGACGGGAAGTAATTAAACACGTCGCGGCATGTTTGTTTACGTAGTCCGGCTGCTATCGCGATTACGTCATCGCTATACTTAGACGCTTGTTCAGCGTAGCAGCGGAGCTCACATGTTACAATACTAAAACGTTTACAAAGTGACCTCATTTTACAATGGGAATAGAAATAGTTATTTTTGCAACAAGAGTGTATACACAAGTTTTATGACATGAGGTTATGTTTCAAGTATTATGGACCGAATGTTATAAAGCTTGTTTACATTTGAGTAGCATACAAGTTTTTTATACAACCTTAAATAACATTCCTGAAACAAATTAGAAATGTGACAGACGAGCAGACGACAATTTAGACACCCCATATACCGAGTTCACAGAAAACAGTTCTGAAGTTGAACACTACAATACTCAGTCAATATTACCAACATGAATGTACAGACAACTTAATGCCACACATGTATTGTTGTTGGTATAGCTGTATAATGTGTAAAGAAAATGAAATACGAAAATCGTTTACACAATGTTTGGAGCTTTACACATCGGATAATTGCAAACTTTAATGTTTTATAAAAATAACATTTATAGCAGGATAACAGTAAAAAGTACATTTATTCCTTAAATCCCTCTGGAAGAAAATTGCATTTTATGTTGGAGATACTAACACTATTTATGTGCATTATTATTTCAGAATTGAATTTGAAACAAATGGATTTCTCTGAGAGACTCATCACGAGAAATAGAAACTCTTTTAAGTGTTCTCTTTCTTGTCGTCTTCGCCCACGACTATTCCCGGCAACTCGATTGTATTGGAAAAAAGAAAATATTAAATCTTTTATCACATTGAGTTGTGTAACTCTCCGTGAAAGTGCTAGTTCCTTTAGCCTTTGTAACTTCGAGTCGTAGTCTTTATCAACGCCAAGTCAATTGTTAGTACGTATTATGACAGTGAGACATTTTATAATAGAACTTTAAATAGAGCGCTTAAATGTATAAAATAAATAATGCATAGCCTTATCTATTTGAGTTATATTTCTTAAGGCCTGTGTCCACGATCCTAGTAATCGATATAGTCCGCAATTCGATAACTCGGATCTAGAATGGAAAAATCAATGATATTAACATACAGGCTGGTGACTTGAACGACGCAGTATAGGGTTTTTAATGGTAGAATATTAATGTGCAGTTATTTGCTCCCCTAATTATGTTAGAGCAAAATTGTATTTAGGTTTTTGCTACAGGAAAAAAATACTGCATCCGAATATGCTAATGATATAATTTTTCAATTTCCGGAACCGTAAAAATAGTCGAAAACAATAATAACATTTTTGCAAATATCATTGATGCCATGGAACAAAAGCGCAAACATCTGTAACTACTTAAAGAAATCTTAAATTTAGTTCTCCTCAAATTACATTGTTGTAATCAACTATTACATTGTTGTCATCAACACTACAATAAAAGTGTTTTCTTTATCTTTATTATTTATTATAAATATAAATTCATTATTATATCTTCTATAGATTTAGAGATAAAGAAATGCATATAAAATAATTTGATGTAAAAATTCTCAAATCAAACTACTTCAAGGCAAGAAATTCAAATGTTTGTAATTGACACATAAATGTCACTGTCAAAAATATTTGTATGCCGCTGTCAAAAATATTTGTACATTATTATGAAGATTATGAAAATAAAAAAAAAGTGAATAACGTAAAAAAGAATGTAAGAAAATGTAAACTATTATTCACGAAAGATGACTATTCAAGGTCACTTGTGAGCCGTCTGATATAATATTACTTGCAGATAACTTCATTGCATTTCGTTTGCATAGGCGTGCAATATGAAACATTTATGGACACATTTTAACTGAAAAAATAAGAATAATTCATTTGAAAATTATGTTTCTTTCTAAATAATGCCTTTCTGAAAGATTTATGTTCTTCACTTATGTTTTTGCAAAATACAAAAACAGAATTAACTTATAAAACAAGGAATAATAATTTAATTTAAACGTCAACGCCACTGGGTAAATATTAGGACAGAGGGCAGTGTAGTAGATAATTAGGTATCTGTAATTCTACGACATATGTCATTATTATTTATAGTGTGTTAGAAAGTAATGCCACTATTTACGTATATCTGTCACACCACATAAATTAAATAGACATAGGTCAAATAATCTTTCTCTTTCTAATACAAAATGTTGCTAAGCTACTGCTATAAAGTGATGTGTATTCATTCTTCGAACAAATGACCGTGAATAGTCATCTTTCGTGAATAATAGTGTATGTATTGTACATAATTTATATTAAAATATCCCATAGATTTTGGAAATATATGTGAGAATTATTTTGTAGTGAGACATGAATATATGTATTTGTATTTAAAAATATTTTTCGTTTTATGCGTACAACCAGGTAAAATATCTGGCCACATCAGATTTTTTTGGATCGAAAACATTATCTCTCTGGAGGTAAAAATAAAATAAGGTACTATTAGTGTAGAATTTGATAACAATGTATGACCGTGTCAAACAAGCAACCATGAAACAAAATGAACCAATGTTTCAAGAAAAACAAACTAGGGGTTTATGGAGTAATTCGTCCTGGTCAGATGAGACAACGTGTGAATTTATATCGGTAGGTTTCGATAGGCGTTACTTGGAATGGTTCGCCAGAACCGTAGCCGTAGGTCACTTTTATATGTGACATAAATTCACGTGTTCTAGAAACTTTATACCAGTGACAGTTTTACAATCAAAGCTGAATCATGAATCTTTTCAAATGTTGATTTTGCATCCTTTCAAATTTGTTTTTTCATATTTTATTCTTGCACAAGTATTAGCTTATCCATTGCACTCAAATCTCATACCATAAAGGAATAGCAAGTCTCCCATTCACGACACATTTTATTAATATACAGAGTTGTAATATTTGAAGAATGTATCAGTCATACCAAAACAAGAAAAAATTCTCATATACTCATGTCCGGAAACAAACTGTTTCAAATTCAAACATTCTATTTGAATTTAGTTGTTTTTACCTCTCGCCATAGGTAAGGGAGTTTATGTTTTCGGTCCAAAAATTCGATAGTGAGTTTTCAGTGAATAATCACGGAATAGGGTCCCCACAACGTTTTACTAGTTTTACAATGATGTCTGTTTGTCCGTGCATGACGGTTTTTTCTTCCACGATAACTCATATCTAACTTCCAAAAAATTCTATTTTCCGGATATGTTTTCAATTTTAGTATTTAAGACTTTTATATTAATGGGAACAACATATTAGATTTTGGGTAAAATTGATAAACCGGAAGTGATACTTCACTTGAATCTCTGAACAGATTTCCGTGAAAAAATATATTTTCTTCTCAAATTTGGTATTTAAAACTCCTATATGATTGAAAACATATATATATATATATATATATATATATATATAAATATAAATAAATATAAAACTTAGTTGAGCTTCAAGTAAATTACCACATCCCGTTTATTATATATATATATATATATATATATATATATATATATATATATATATATATATATATATATATATATATATATATATACAGGGTGAGTCTGGGAAGACGTCCCCCCCTTTAACTTTTTTATTATAAGTAATAGGAAAAAATGGCTCATATAAAAGTTTTATTATTTTACATATACTATTTGATGGCAGATGTAGATATTTTTTATAAAGTTAGTGTTACAAGATACGACTATCAACTTTTATTTTCAAATGGCAACCTATAATTATTTTAATAAAATAGAAACCGCCATTTTTTTCTCTTTTCCACGATGTATTATTTTTTATTAATGTATTTGAAAAATTTCGAGAAAAATGAGATAATTTAGAAATATTAGAAATAATTTTTAAACAAATATTATAGGTGGCTATGTGAAAATAAACAAAACGTAACAGTGCTATACAACTTAACAAACTAAAATTCTTCTCAGTGTTCTTAAACTCAATTGCCGACGTCTAGGAAACCGCTTCCGGTAAATTCTTTTTGCTTTTCTTATGATTCCAGTCGATTCACCAATTATTAGAATCATATCAATTAATTCGTTCTTCGTAAACATTTCAAAATGTTTTTTTTTTTTTTGTTTACAAAATAAGTTAAATTCAGTAACAAACAAATGTATACTTTTTTGACATTAATTTAATTGTTTTACATTGTTACGTTTTGTTTATTTTCACATAGCCACCTATAATGTGTTTAAAAATTATTTCTAATATTTGTAAATTATTTCATTTTTCTCGAAATTTTTCAAATACATTAATAAAAAATAATACATCGTTGAAAAGAGAAAAAAAAATGGCGGTTTCTATTTTATTAAAATAATTATAGGTTGCCATTTGAAAAATAAAAGTTGATAGTCGTATCTTGTAAACCTGACTTTATAAAAAATATCTACATCTGCCATCAAATAGTATATATAAAATAATAAAACTTTTATATGAGCCATTTTTTTCTATTACTTATAATAAAAAAGTCAAGGGGGGGGGGCTATATGTATATATATATATATATATATATATATATATATATATATATATATGATAAACTGGATGTGGTACTTTACTTGAAGCTCAACTAAGTTTTCTTGACAAAATATATTAAAATATGATTCAAAACTTCTCGAATTTGGTATTTAAAACTCGTATATTATTATAAACATCTTAGATTTTGACTAGGTATTTAGGTATATATGATAAACTGGATAATGTACTTAACTTGGAGCACTTAACAGAATTTCGATGAAAAAACATAATAAAATAAAAATGTAACCCAAAATTTCGTATTACAGACTTTTCTATTTATTGGAACAAATTAGATTTTGTTTACAAACGATCAACCGGAAGTGACACTTTACAAAGCTCATTGCTATTTTAAACATGGAATTGGTGGGAGCTTATGTGCTGGCCACATATTTTTTTTTTACATTTTTCTGTCTAATTGCCTTCTGTTGGGAAACAATTGTCCCTAGACACGGATAGCTGCCGATGCATTATCATGTACACATCCGTACATTAAAAGCATGTAGCCAATTCTGAGTTTGTATAATTGACCCCCCACCCCTCCACCCATTTTGATAATATTGATGAAGGCGCAAATATTAATGCATCCATTCTAGTGCGTGTTTGGTGTGTTTATGCGTTAATCTATTGATTCATCCATGCATGATGCAGTGATAAACACTTGTATGAGTGATTACAGGTTCGAAATTCATGGGTTTTTAGTGCGTCAATTTGGGCGAATGTAGAGGGAGAGTGGTGGCGCGTAATTAGATCCTGCAGGCGTTTACAGTGACGCCTTCCACAAAGCGGAGCTCCAGAATGGCCGCTTAATGAAGTGTCACGCTAGTGCACAAACGCAATATCAGAGATTCCGTCGAATATTAAGTACTCTTCTATTTCTAACATGAACTCTGTTGCTCTTACTTTTAATGTTGCGTAATCTCTTCTTAACATATTTTTGATTTATTCAAGATTTATTCTTATTTAGATCGCCTCCTGAACCTTCGCTCGATTAATCATGAAGTCAAACGTAATCTCGATTACAGTAATATCGTTCCATTTTAAACACACAAAACCAAAGGAAATTATGCTTATAAATATGACAGAACGATGCATAAATTCATAGCCGCATAATTGATTTATATTACACCACAAATTGGGGCTATACCGTGCCCTAAAACTTATTTACATTTTTATCAATAATTTAATAACAAAGAACAATCTGAATTTTTTTCATTGATGTCAATCTCGTTGTTACATTTTGTTACTGCACACCAGGGGGGTGAATCTGCATTGAGAAACGTGATAACAAGTTCTCAATCTAGTAGCGTTGGAAATACTTCCTGACCCCTTCATAGATGTCGTTAGTAGTACAGATTTTACAGGGATTCTTAAACTTTAATGTCAAAATCCTATAAAAAGGTGATAAATGTTTGAAAACTGCTGTAAATTTCCCACAATTCTATCATTGCATTGTCGGTGTTGTTAGTTTTAATAAAAGGAGGATAGATTTATTGAAAAGTGGAAGAATATCGGTGACAAAGTTAAAGAAGCAGTGCATTTCTGGCTGACATTTAAAGTAACAACCCTTTTTTGAAATAAAATTAATTCTTGTTATAATAATTCAAATTTTTGTTTTCTTGAGTAGTATGTTCTTAAATTTTATTAGTTGTCGCTGAATAGTTTGAGCTATGTAGTTACTTATTCATTATTTGATTTAAAAAGTTTAATGTAATACATACATGTGTAAATAAAGACATTAACATATTAAGTACTTTTATTGCCTATTTTTCTACAGTGCAACATATATTTCATATTTCTTAATAATGCCTTTAATAAATTATCTATTTTCGATAATTTTTTTATTAATTACATTATTAAGAAATGAAATTTAATTTTTAGAATAATTCAAAATGAATTCATATTTCCCGCCACCTCTCAGCTGTCAAATTTAGTTCTCTGACCTTATCATAGATGTCACTAAAACTTGTTATCATGTTTTATAAGGGAGATAGCCAATCTTATACTATATATTTTCCTTAATCTTAGCTGCACACTTACTGCAACCGGCCCTTAGTGATACTACGCAAATTTTGATTTGTTATCAAACTTTAATTGTTTAAACCTTTTTGCCCGTGTCCGATTCCGTTACCCTTCATCTTAATAGTCTTGCTTTAGTAAAATGTGTTTTATTTTCGGGTCAAGTAAATTTTCATATGTTTAGGTACCTACTAACTAAGTAGTGTTAAACGCTACCCATTTAGATCACATATTTTTGTTTTTAAACGGAAGAATTGAAAATCACTACCGTATCTGTTACAATATAATTACGATTATTACCTATTTTTGGGTTTGCCTATCTAATTCTATTCGCAGATTTTAGTAATGATGATACGTGTATGTATCTATACTATTGATGTGTTTACTATTCGTCACTTCTCTCCAAGCACCACCGGAATAATTTTTGTGCTGTTTGAAAATTGAAAATAATTTTCAAATTTCAGTTCGCTCGGAATCAAACCTGGTCACCCACGCAAATTGCCACGCGATCCCATTAAATAAAAAAAATCTGGTGTGGCCAACACAATACCTCCAGCCATTTACCGTCCGATTAAATAATAAATAAATAAATATATCATCACGGCATGTTACCCATTGCTGGGTGTGCCAATCTGCTTTGTTCGCAGATATCGGTAATGATGATGACATATTTGTACCGTGCGGGCGTTTACCAGGCGTCACCTCACGGGCACTCATTGCTGGCGTGGAGAGTGCACCACAGGGGTCAATTTCGTGCCATTTAAAAATCGAAATATTTGGCGTCGGTCGGGATCGAACCCCTATAGTCTAATCTAATCCAAGTAACTACCTTTTTTAAACCCCTCAACAGGATTAAATCCCAATTACACAGTGGGTTCATATTCACATACATCCATGCCTTAGTGGGATTCGAACCCAGAGCCCCGAGGGCACTCATGACATGAGGCGTCGCTCTAACCATTGAGCCACTGGAACTGGACCGGAACTATAATAAAATGAAGATTAAATTTTAAATCCGCGATAGAATAGAATTCACTAATCCAAAATGAGGATTAGCTTAAATATTTTTGTGTTACTTTTTTTTAGTCTAAATATATACCTACATATTTACTTATGCTGGAAACTGTATTGAAATCCTTTTCTATTCTTCTATTTACTTTTTCCTTTTTAAAACATTACTAATATTATTTTGAAATGATTAGTTCTTTGATAGTGACATTTATCTGTCAGTTACATACATTTGAATAACTGCGTTTTGTTTGTTTAAAGCGTAGGCCCTGGGATTTAAATTATAGATAATTTTATAAATTTATCCATAAAATATATAGAAAAAGTATTAATGCAAAAAAATAACATTTAAAGGTATTTTCCGAAGAAAAACTATTTTGAGCTTCTAGAAAAGTGCTATTTCCGGTTATCCGATTTTCACCAAAATCTAATGGGATCTTTCCAATACAGAAAAAGTTTAAAATACAAGATTTCAAAATTTCCGAATGATAGTATTTGAGTTAGAGTGGAGGATCCACACACACATACACACAAACACACACAGACATCATCGTGAAAATGTTAAAATTGGATTCTAGGGACCTTAAAACGTGGTCATTTACCAAAATTTCAATATGCGATTTTTAGCACGATCCCTATACTTCCCTTACCAAGGGTAGCGGGAGGTAAAAAGTTAACCTACTTCCCATAAAACCCATTGAATTTTGTGTGTCAATTTCTATACTGAAGATTCTGTTCAACCGATATAAACGCATATCTTCTATACGATCTTATGCTGTCAAAATGTATTCGATGCATCTCTGACATCATTTACTGTGGAGGTCAATGGACCATTCAAGCATGGTGTCGGTATTTCGGGCACTGACAACAGAATGTGACATTGGTATCAGAGCGCACATTGATTCCTGGCTTCCGTGATATATCATCATAGGCAGCTACGGAATTATCCCAAGCGCTGTTATTATGGCCAGCGACATGTTTGTATAGATAAATTATGGCATATTTTGCATATAGTTCAATAGGGTAGTAGAATGCTTGTCGTCTAACTAGTAATCGACGGCTTTTGTAAGGAAAATAATTGACGGCCGAGCGGTGAAACTTGATCACAAAGGAATCGAATCGATAAAAATTTATCGCTTTTAGATTTTTATATCAAAGAGCAATGGGACCATGTTTGATGCTTATGATTTTTATGTTTTTATCTTCCGTCACCTTTAGGTAAGGAAGGTATTGTCTTTGATCAAAAAATTCCATGATGTTTTTAATGAATAATCACGTTTTAGGATCCCTAGAATACGATTTTATTATTTTTACGATGATGTCTGTATGTATGGATGGATGTATGGATGGATGTACGGATGGATGTATGGATGGATGGATGGATGGAGGTATATATGCATGTGTGTGTGGCGATTCTTTTGGATTGCATAACTCCAATACCACCTTTACAAAAATTATAATTTTTGCGTATTCCTTTTCTTTAAAACCATATGAAGAGTTGATACGATTTTGGTTATAATTGGTCGACCGGAAGTACTTTAATTTGAAGTTTTTCTTGAAAAAAAAAACGTTGTTACATTTCATTTAATCGTATTATAAATATTAATGTATATTTTAAGCTCTATCCGATTTGATTACATTTTATACTTCATATTCAATGGATATAGAGTTAAAAAATTACAAAGGAATTAAATTTCATAATGCAGCCAGCTGTGCTATAATCATGGAAACATCTACTATACGGCGCGAGCAGACACGTGACTCGAGCGACCTTGAAGTGCTTGAAATCAGCTGATTTGTGTGCGCATGTCATTTTGACAACAACGATGTCACTTTGACAAGACCAATGTTTTGACTTATTTAAATTTTGAACTGTTGAAAAGTTATTATTTTTAATTTCATGTGTTTTACTGCCTGAAGATTGTATAATAATAACATTTTAGAAGTTGAAAATCAAAATAAGCCAAAACAGTGGTCTTGTCAAAGTGACATCGTTGTTGTCAAAATGACATGCGCACACAAATCAGCAGATTCCAAGCACGTCAAAGACGCTCGAGTCACGTGTCTGCTCGCGCCCTATATTTAAGAAAATCTGATTGACAAATGTCAATGTGAATGTCATAGTATGTTTGTGTTATAATTTTACTAGAAATATATATATATATATATATATATATATATATATATATATATATATATATATATATATATATAAATATATAGAATCTCTTACAAGAAACTTTCTGTACGGATTTGTATAAAGTACATAGAATTTACTGAAGGTAATATACTGGAAATATGAAATCTTTTACAAGTAACTTTATGTGTGGAATTTTTACAAAATACATAGAACTGACGACGGAAGGTAATGTGCTGACCACATCAGATTTTTTCATTCTTGTTCAAGAATGTAAGATATTATTAAAATGAAAATTACTATATACTCGCTGCTTTTTTTGTTTTTCATATTTATTACCACAAATCAATAATTACGATACTGAAGTGAAATAGTTTAAGAAATAAACATATTAAGTACTAAGACTACACTAAGGAATATTAGATAAAGATTCTGGTAATCTGATTTGTGTGCGCATGTCATTTTGACAACAACGATGTCACTTTGACAAGACCAATGTTTTGACTTATTTAAATTTTGAACTGTTGAAAAGTTATTATTTTTAATTTCATGTGTTTTACTGCCTGAAGATTGTATAATAATAACATTTTAGAAGTTGAAAATCAAAATAAGCCAAAACAGTGGTCTTGTCAAAGTGACATCGTTGTTGTCAAAATGACATGCGCACACAAATCAGCAGATTCCAAGCACGTCAAAGACGCTCGAGTCACGTGTCTGCTCGCGCCCTATATTTAAGAAAATCTGATTGACAAATGTCAATGTGAATGTCATAGTATGTTTGTGTTATAATTTTACTAGAAATATATATATATATATATATATATATATATATATATATATATATATATATATATATATATATATATATAAATATATAGAATCTCTTACAAGAAACTTTCTGTACGGATTTGTATAAAGTACATAGAATTTACTGAAGGTAATATACTGGAAATATGAAATCTTTTACAAGTAACTTTATGTGTGGAATTTTTACAAAATACATAGAACTGACGACGGAAGGTAATGTGCTGACCACATCAGATTTTTTCATTCTTGTTCAAGAATGTAAGATATTATTAAAATGAAAATTACTATATACTCGCTGCTTTTTTTGTTTTTCATATTTATTACCACAAATCAATAATTACGATACTGAAGTGAAATAGTTTAAGAAATAAACATATTAAGTACTAAGACTACACTAAGGAATATTAGATAAAGATTCTGGTAATCAGTATAGGATACGATGGGTTTAAAATGTAGTTGATAGACCGAAATTAGAAAATGGAATGTAGTAACACATTTCTAATTAAATTTGAATCCAGCACAATTAAAAAAAATTAAAATTGTAAGCTAAGCAGAAGCATTTCCATGTAGCCATTTACAATGAAAATTTTTACCCGGCGCACTTCAGGTTCTGATTAAACGCCGACGTAACTTTACAAAATCCAGGGTTTCAGTTTAAGTCGGGACTGTAGTATTTTATCATGTTGTTCATGGAAGTCTCACTTAAATTTGTCGGCTCCGGTGGCTCAATGGTTAGAGCAACGGCACTTGTAGGCCAATTCTGAGCAAATCTGTAAGACCTGTAAGCAAATCTTTAAGACTTGTAAGCAAACCTGTGCCTGTAACATCTTCCGATCAAATTGCAATTCTAATCACATCTGTACCTTTCAGAAAATCTGTAATCGCTTACAGTTCTCGTAAATTTTTACGGTGAGAGAAACTTTGGCCGTAAGCTCACAGGTTATTTTTAATAAAAGTGAATGAGCAACAACAGTTAATGTTTTATTGGGTATTTTCTTAGAAAATAATGAGAATAAGTAAATTCTTATAATAAAAGTCATTTTAGTAACTTTTTTTTTACAAAAATAGTATTTTACATGAAATTGTATATCTGTTATAATTCCCTATAAATTAGGACGAATTTGAAGAATAAGCATAAAGAAATTAAAAGTAAGCTAAGAAGGAAGGATCCGCTAACATATGGTGCGATTTTTAGCACGATCCCTGTACCTCCCTTACCAAGGGTAGCGGGAGGTAAAAAACATGTTTTATGCCAACCCTACTTAAAAGGTACGTATCTTGGAATAATAAAAATTGAAAATTGAAAATTAGAGCACGTAAACTGGTAAATATTTATCGAAATCGGGCTCTGCGGGTCTAATGTCCAAGCGTTTTGGCCGTGCCTCGTTGGCCTAGCCCTAGGTCGAAAGTTTAAAGTGATTGTGAGTGCAGCTTTAGTTTCACATTATGGATAGTTTGTTAAAAGAAATAAAAAATCTGGTGTGGCCAACACAATACTTCCCGCCATTTACAGCCCAAGTCACAAAAAAGATTAATTTTGACAGTTTATTTCTTAAAATATAGTCTAATCTAATCCAAGTAACAACATTTTTATAAACCCCTCAACAGGATTAAATTTCAATTACAGAGTGGGTTCACATTCACACACATCCATGCCATAGATGGATTTGAACCCAGAGCCCCGAGAGCACTCATGACATGAGGCGTTGTTCTAACCATTAAGCCACCGGAGCTATAATAAAATGAAGATTAAATTATAAATACCGGGATAGAATAGAATTCACTAATCCAAAAATGAGGAGTAGCTCTTAAACATTTTTGTGAATCGTTAATTTTTATTAATGTAAATACATACCTACATATTTACTTATGCTGGAAACTGTATTGAATTCCTTTTCTATTGTTCTATTTACTTTTTAAAATGTTACTAATATTATTTTGAAATGATGATTTCGTTGATAGTGACATTTATCTGCCAGTTACATACATTTGAATAACTGCGTTTTGTTTGTTTAAAGCGTAGGCTCTGGGATTTAAATTATAGATAATTTTATAAATTTATCCTTAAAATATATAGAAAAGTATTAATGCAAATCTGTAGAAAATTTAATAATCTTTAATTTTTATAATAACATTAATCTTGAAAAATTAACATTTAATAGTATATTATATTATTAGGAGTAGAAAGCGGTCTTTTTGCGTTGAACCCAGCTATTGCGGCCGAGGCGTTAGCCGAGGCTAGGCAAGCTGGGTAAAACACAAAAAGGGCGTTCTACTCCGAATGACATATACTATTTTTTCTTCAAGTGTTTCAAAGATTTTTTTGACATTTTTTTGGAATTTTTTAATTCTAGTGTTTGCAATTTCAGCCAAAGCTGGCTGTGTACACTACAAAACAAAAACGATACAACTGTCAAATAACAATTTTCAATATAATCTGTGTTGCTGTGACGACTGCCGCCGCCAGCGGTGAACTAAGGCACTAACATTTTTTACTAGTACAACAATAACAACATTTTTGTACTAGTAAGACAATGAATATCTTCTATAGTGTGTGTACAGTAGCATAATATGAATATTATATTACGCTTGAAGAAAAAGGTATTTTTCGAAGAAAAATTATTTTGAGCTCCTAGTAAAGTACCATTTCCGGTTATCTGATTTTCACCAAAATCTAATGGGCTCTTTTCATTACAGAAAAAGTTCGAAATATAAGGCATCAAAATTTTCTGAATGATATTATTTGAGTTAGAGTGGAGGCTCCACACACACACATACACACACATACACACAGACATCATCGTGAAAATGTTAAAATTGGATTCTATAGGGACCTTAAAACGTGGTCATTTACCAAAATCTCGATATGCGATTTTTAGCACGATCCCTATACCTCCTTTACCAAGGGAAGCGGGAAGTAAAAAAAAGGTTAGGTTAGGTTTCACATTGTGGATAGTTTGTTTAAGGAAATAAAAAAGGTTAATGCACCTCTTTGCAACATTTTCGTTTTTATAAAAAATGATCGCAACGATTTTAAAAACTTGTCAAGACTGAAGGCATTCTAGTGTAGATATTTTCTTCTAAGTGAAATTTATGACGCGAACTCGCAACAACAACGAGATCTCTAAGTGCCCATAACCACTCGTCAAAGGATACGTCCCGCTCCCTTCACCACTTCTGTGCTGACACACTAAATGCTGCTTGCGCAGACAACGTAGATGTATATACACATACACATGGGGGGTGTTTCAGATTTATTGTGCTACTGTCGTAGCATAGGGAATTGCTAATCAACTAACTTTGTAGTGCACACCACGATATTATTTATTCTATTGCATTAGAACCGTTTGACACGATGCATTAGGGCTTGAATTTCCTGTGAATTATAATACAGTAATAGTCCATAGTTTCGTACCCAATAATATGCATTCAAATCTGCATTAAAATTGTACCACAAGGGGCGTTTTTACTACTTGTTAGAACGATGCTACTTTAACTAACTGGTTGTCGGTGATAATTGACCACCACTTTCTTGAGGAGGAACACATTCACACACTTACATTTTGATATTTATTGAACAGTTATACTACATTTCATTTCACGTAAGAAAATAACATTGGTTTACATAGGGGTATAAATTCTGCCCTTTCATTGGTCAGAAAGCAAACCTTATTCACAAAAACGTGTTTTGTTGCAATTTTTAATAATCAGGGCTTTTACATTTTTACAAATAAAAATATTATTGACAAAGTTTGGTTTTACGAATTTAAATGATTCTATGTATTTTATAAAAATTTCATGCAGACAGTTTCTTGCGAAAGACTCTATATTTCCAGTACATTATTATTTTGTACAAATTCGATACAGAAAGTTTCTTAAAATTGGTTCCATATTTGCAGTAAAATTATAACACAAACATACTATGTCAATCGCACTTGACATTGACATCTGTCCATCAGAATTTTAGCTGTTTCCAGTGTTATTTCATAGCTGACTGTTTTATGAAATTTAATTTCTTTATTATTGTTTAACTCAATATCCATTGAATATGAAGTATAAAATGTAATTATAGAGAATAAAATATTCTTTAATATTTATAATAATATAGATGTGAAAAAATGATATTTAACAGCGTTTTTTTCAAGAAAAACTGTTAAAATCTTCAAATGAGGGTACTTCCGGTCGACCAATTATAACCAAAATCTAATAAGCTCTTCATATAGATGTAACGAAGAGGAATACAAAAGAATTATAATTTTTTAGAATTGTAGAGTCAGAGTTATCGACGGAGAAAAAATCGTCACACACACGCATATATATATATATATATATATATATATATATATATATATATATATATATATATATATATATATATATATATATATATATATATACCGTGTGTCTGTCTTAAAGGTGTACATAGGAGATTAACATGGGAAATCAGGTTTTTGCAATTTGCTGCTCGCCTAATTATTTTAAGCAAAAACGCGTCAAATAAAAGTTTTAGGGCATAAAATTCTGCATCTAAATCAATAAACAGAATTACCTTTACATGCTTTGTACCGACAGAAATTAATTATGAAAATGTCGAAAATTACGTTGAAAATATCGACAGCCATGGAATTGAACAAAAAATAAATAAATGCTTGACGTTTTATCTGTCACAACCTAAGTTAACTTATTTGACGTTTCTGACAATTTGATATAACGTCAAGCATTTATTTATTTTTTGTTCAATTCCATGGCTGTCGATATTTTCAACGTAATTTTCGAAATTTTCATATTTAATTTCTGTCGTTACAAAGCATGTAAAGGTAATTCTGTTTATCGATTTAGATGCAGAATTTTATGCCCTAAAACTTTTATTTGACGCGTTTTTGCTTAAAATAATTAGGCGAGTAGGAAATTGCAAAAAACTGATTTCCCATGTTAATCTCCTATGTACACCTTTAAGATAGACACACGGTATATATACACACACACACAGACATACAGACATCATCGCAAAAATAGTTAAATCGTATTCTAGGTTCCAGAGACTCTAAAATGTGCTTATACATTAAAAACTCACCATCGAATTTTTTTGACCGAAAACAATACCTTCCTTACCTAAAGGTATGACAGAAGGTTAAAAGGTCTAATGGTCATGGTCCAAGATCACTGCCATTGTCGGTAATTCATTTCCCTATATATTTGTAATAAATGTGATATTATATTATAAAAGAATATTAAATTATCACACTGTGAATTTATAAAGGTAATAAAAATTAATTAATTTAAGAGATACACAATTATTATTAAGACATACATTTGGAGGTTATGTAGAATGTATGAGATGGGTTGTTATTATCACATCTAATTTAATATCAGTAGTTCTTATTTGCATAATAATTGTATATTCTAAACTTTCCTTTTAAAAATTTAAATGATTGTGCTTAATATTGGTAATTTATAGTTGTTTTCAATATGTCAGTAATCGTGGTGGGTATATTAATAAACTACACAAGTATATAAAATAATAGTATATTAAAGAACGTGTTTTACATGACATGTTTATATCGCACGCGCCAAAATTTAGAAAACGAGCGTTAGCGAGTTTTCTAATTGACAAGTGCGAAAGAAAGTCTTATAAAATGAGTTCTTTATACTTACTTACTCAATTTGTGATTATATTTGTAACCATTTGTATATTTTCATGTAAATAATCTTCCCTAAATAAAAAAAAATAATAATAATTTCGACATTATATTATTAAAATGAATTGTCAATTAACTAAAAATAAATTAGCTAAAAATGGGTTAAAGAAACGTCAAATAGTACCAACCGTCTAAAACAAAAAATTGCGTATCGAAATGAAGGTCATAAGTATCAATACCTACTGACTAAAAACTAAAACGTAATCATCTTCGTGAGAGGATGTTTTGGGGGATGCAGAGTGCAGGGTGCAGGATGTAGGATATCATATGGCATCCATAACCAAATATCAACCTTGCACGTAGGCTTGCAATAACTTAAGACTTAATTGTCAACACTACAAATGCCTACACTGCTACTAGGCAAAGCGTTGAGTTATAGAAAAAATGATAATTATTTCTAAACATAATTTTTTTATAAACAAATTTAAAATATTGTACCTGAAATTAATTTAGAAAAGTTTCTGAAAAGGGTTATTTGCTTTTTAACGTTCTGGGGTGCGTTCCAAAACAAAGATACAGAATAAGTGGATCCCTTACTTGGAGTACGGTTACGTGACCATATTAGCCGGAGTATTTATGGACGGCTGAGAGTAAATAAAATAACATAACATTAAAAATAAGAAAATATCTTTTTGATACGATATTTTGACTGCCAAAAATTATTTATTGTGTGCACTTCCTCTTTTATCAAGACATTTTTTTACAATTAATACAGGTTTTACTCTTATGTTTTTCAAATGACTTTTTTATAAGATAAATAATCATCAATTACTCCAATATATTGATAATTTTCAAGATTTATTTTTATTTCAAACTCGATTTCTGTATGTTTCGTTGTAAATATTTGCGTAAGACACGCAAATTCTCATTGGAGTATTTCGTACCCTACTAGGGTAACAGAGTACGAGGAGTTAACTCTAGAGTGCGTACCTACTCCGAATTTTGAAACGTTTATACCGTAAACTTTCAGAGTAAGCGCAACAATTTAGGAAAGGAATTTATCATACCCGATACCCCAGAGTAAGGTTTTGGAACACACCCCTGCACTTGCCTTGTCACAAAATGCACTCGAGGTCAACAAAATGGCGATTGATCAGCTGATTCAGGACAATCAAGCTTTTTAACAAATCGTCAACTAAAACCAATTTACTAAATTGCTAAATACTTGTAGATTATAGACGTTTTATTTTATCACAGTGTGTTACTGCTAGCTAGCACATTTTACCTGTTTGCTGTTTCTGTAATTGTTTCTTTCTCTGCCACGAGAAAATAAACAAGTTAACGCGCATTAGTCCTAGAAATACGTTGAGTTAATTTTGTCGTTTGTCAACAGAAGCACACCGGGCGCTGGAGCTACTGGAAGACTACCATTCGAAACTGATCAAGCCTCAGGACAAGCAGCTGCGATTGGCCATCGAACGTGTCATCAGGATATTCAAGTCGCGGCTGTTTCAGGCTTTGTTAGGTAAGTGTAATTCCTAGGCTTTTGTTGCTTTGTTAATCGCTAACGCCAACTGGGTCCTTGTTTTTCTTCCTGTTAGTTTCTAATTATAATTAAATGCCTAAGTAATTAATCAGTCCAGCGATTCACTGTACTGACAGGTTAGGGATGTTACGGCTAAAACGCTATTGTGCTTGGTTTTCATTATTCTGCTAGATAAATTTTTACTTTAAACTTTATATATTAATGTTCATATCACTTGCGGACAATTTATGCACGCAATATTGAATTTATGTCGTCGCAAATATGAGTTAAATTTTCGTATAAACAGATCTACAATATTATTTATTTAAGATATACCTACGAGTAAACGTACGCGTATAGAGGAAGTTTTTATAAAAATCAAATATGTATGCCCAAATATGCAAATTTACAGGAAACAAAAAAACTTTCTCTTTTTAAAATCGCTCATTATACGATTGCGATAATTTTTATTCGTACATGTAATAGCTATTAACATACGTAGGAATGTTATGTATATCATAACTGCCGCAGATGCCATTTTGAAATCCGAGCTCGTAGAGCGAGGATTTTAAGACATCTAAGGCTTGCTATAATTCATAACATCCGTGGTTTGTTCAATAGTTTATCGGTTTCAGAAAATGAAGACTATATTAATAAATATTATTTTTTGAAATTCTTTCGTTAATGCTACTTTCAAAATGCTATGGTTAACAGAACAATATTGACATATGTCAATGTGACAAATATTCAAATTATGTGCTTTATTCCTCATGTTTATTATTTTAGAATAAAGTAAATCGTATTTAGAACGATACACTAACGTTATCTGCATGTATTAATGAAGACCATTATACTTTCATTTTATTTTATTTTCATTTTGTAGACCGTTGGTGACAAGTCAGTACGGTAATAATATTACCATACAGATACAGTTATTACTTAGTTACCAGCCTACTTTTGTACATGTAAACAATGGATTAATATCCTGAAACCGGTAAAAAATGGAACATAACAAATTGTTTCATTTTTTTTAAATGCAATGTAGCTTTTACCCTACGAAATAAAATATACAGGGTGTTGACACGACATTGGAACATAAGACTTTAACATGTAAAATCATATTTTCATAATTTCCTGCTTCCCTAATTATTTTTGGTAAAAATGTTTCAAATAAAAGTTGTACATCTGAATTAATAAGCAATATTCATTTTACATGCTGTGTAACGACAGAAATTCAAGGATATTAATATATACACTGGATTGCTAATTTGTATGTTGTGCGCGTAGTCATCTGTGAGGCAAGCAATTGGAAGGCAGCCATTTACAGAAAAGGCAAAATACGCGCCAAATTTAAAATTACATAATAGAAACAAATTATAAATGGAATGAATTAACAGATTTTTTAATATTTATTGCGTATATTTTAAAAATTATAGTTATTATTTTAATAATATAAAATACATTTATTACATATATAGCAAATTCACAATAAAATAGGACTATGAATTTAAAAATAATATTTGCTTATTAAAAAGCTGCCTTTTGCATATTTGGTGGAAAATTTGGAAATACAGAAGGTGCTGAGTCTGGTTTTAAACTTCTTATACAGGGTGTAAATGAAATAAGTGCATTAAATTTAACTAATAATGTAACTCGATGAGAGCAACAATATTTCTTAATAACTTTTTTTCTAAGTCTTTTAGATTTTGAGTTAAAATTCTTTAAAGATTTGCTGCATATTTCGTTACCCGCCCATGGAGAACAAATGGCTGCTGCCGTATTCAAGTGGGATACAAACAGCTCAAAAATTGTCGGTTATCGGTTACACTTACAGTCACAGTAATTAATAAACGAATCAAGGGAAATAACATTATTATTAATTAATAGGTAATAATATAATTTTTAAAATAAATAAATTTAAATTTTGGACAACAAAATTATAAAGTTGTGTATTAAAACAGGATTTTAATCACCTGTGAATAGTGTGAATAGAGGACGACAAGGAGGGACGAGGTAACGAAAGGAAGAGCAAAAGCATAGCTATTAGGTTATGAGATGATTATTTATCAACTGTAATTACACAAGAGCTTTTTATTTTGCCGGATAAATTTCTGTTGGTCACGAAACCTTGTTACCTAGCAATTTGACAAGAAAACTGTTTTAATAAAATCACGACACCGTAGTCGTTCTGATGTTATATTTTTGGATCGTTTATTTATAAGTAATCTAAACAATCTTACTGGGCAGATTGTGTCATCTTCATTATTTTTTGTTAGCCACTTACTATCTGTCAATTTATTTGCACCTCCTTGTGCAGTTTTCGAAAATATTGGGTTGTATTCTATTCTATCCGTAAACATTCCATCAATTGTTTTTTCTTCTTTAAAATAATAGACCATGCAACTAGCAGCTTCTCCTCCTCTCCAAGCCAGCTCATAAGAAGCTATATGAAAAAACTTTTTTTGCAAACCTTCAGGTTCATTTTCATCCCAAAGTTTAGCCATTTTGATTATTTGTGCTTTATTTACAGCTGTCGAACTAATCTTTCTTTTCTCAGGAATACTTTGGAGTTCTTTTCTTTTAGCGTTTCTAGCATCGCGTGCTTCTTTAAAAATAATATCCGTAAAGGGATCAAATTTTATGTTGAATTCCTGAAAATATTTCTCCTGTAGCATTTTGGCCGTTGAATTCCACATTGTCTTCACTACATATTCTTTATAATTTTCTCCATTAATCTTTCGCATATTGTAAGCCCAATCTAGCAAAATATTTGATATTTTACATACCGTTGTACCTCGTTCTAATACATAATTTCGGCTTTCACAAAATGTCATAAATTGGCGCCAGATACATGATTTATTGTTTTTTGTGTTTATAGGCACACTATTTATAATATTTTCTTTTATACTTTCTTCGGAAATATTCCCAAATCTGTTCATTTTGCACTACAAGCAAGGACAAAAAATGTAAATGACATTAATGTAGTTAGTGTTTTGAACTGGTTGCTAGGAGAAAGGTAAATAACGTTTTATCACTTGCAAAAAGTTACCTTCCTGTTTATCCGCTGTCAAAACGATAAAATTGTTTTTTCTTTATGGCTTACTTTATATTGAAGTTAAATTATCGTCGACAAATCATAATATACTATTATTCACGAAAGATGACTATTCAAGGTCATTTGTGAGCCGTCTGATATAACATTACTTGCAGATAACTTCATTGCATTTCATTTGCATAGGCGTGCAACATGAAATATTTATGGACACATTTTAATTGAAAAAATAAGAATAATTCATTTGAAAATTATGTTCTTTTCTAAATAATGCCTTTCTGAAAGATTTATGTTCTTCACTTATGTTTTTGCAAAATACAAAAACATTGACTTAACTTATAAACCAAGGAATAATAATTTAATTTAAACGTAACGTCACTGGATAAATATTAGCACAGAGGGCAGTGTAGTAGATAATTAGGTATCTGTAATTCTACGACATATGTTATTATTATTTATAGTGAGTTAGAAAGTAATGCCACTACTTACGTATATCTGTCACACCACATAAATTAAACAGACCTAAGTCAAATAATCTTTCTCTTTCTAATACAAAATGTTGCTAAGCTACTGCTATAAAGTGATGTGTATTCTTCCTTCGAACAAATGATCTTGAATAGTCATCTTTCGTGAATAATAGTGTAGTTTAAATACGTTATTCAAAAAATGTAAGTATAAACTTTTGTCCAATTAAAAGAGGTACATGAGTACCAATATTTAGTTGTTCATTTATTGTTCCCCAAACATTTTTTAATAAAAAATTTTACAGCATTTTCGTCTGTCGAGATGTGTATTGTGCATAATAAATACACCTTCCCAAGTAAATTCAGTCCCATTAATGAACATTATGAGCCATTCCCAAAATTGAAGTCTGTTATGTGCTGAAAACAGAACTTTTTGCACATGTTATGGATATAACTATTACTTTTTAAAAAATTATCATATGTGACACTCCGTATTGTGATGTGATAAAGATGTACAAGATTAACAAATGTGCGAATATTAAGAGCAGAATGATTTGGTGATGATTTGGAAACGCTCCGTGTAAATGCGTTGGCAACTCCATGACACTGTCTTTATGTCAACCGTGATGTCAAGTAATATGTAGTACAGATACGAGTAAAAAATTAAATAAATAAACCATAGGTAAGTAATTACAATGTCTGTGTACTCGCATTTTGACAGAATTTTACCTTATAAACAAGTTTATTACTAATGTCAAAATTTAATTGTAACAATTGACAGTACTGTCAATTGCTAACACAAAATTTTCCATAGCTATTGCTACTGACTTCAATTATCACAAAAATATTTGGAACGACTCGTCAATTTACGGGGCGGTAAAAATGCTAAAAAATATGCGATTTCGAGAAAAAGTTATTAAGAAATATTGTTGCTCTCGATGAGTTATATTACTGATTAAATTTAATGCACTTATTTCATTTGCATCCTGTATATGTTCAATGCCTTTTCAAATAATCAATTTTAAGAAAATGATCATTGCAAATTTTTGATGCTTTTGTAGGTGTGAAATCTTTTCTTTTTATGGCATCTATCCACATTCGTATTGTACCACTATTATTTAAAGGAAACAGTCAACAAGAGTCTGCAACAGACCGGCAATCTTAGATTGGAACGCGTAGAGGAAATAAATAATTAGTAATATCATGGAAATAAATAGTAGTGTTAATTGGTTAAATAAATAAATAGTGTTACTGTTATCTAGTTAATTATGGTTTTAGTCTTAATTCGATTTAAGTAATTGTTTAATATTAGTAATAGTAATTATCATTGTAGTTTAATAAATACTTATTTTAATTAATAATAATTGTCTAATATATACACTTCACCCAAATAAATAAAAACGTTACAATATTATAGTCCTATATTCCGGTGTCGCGTTTAACATCCTGTATAAAAATGAAGAAGGAAATTATTAAAGGTCACCACAAGAAATCGTAGCAACCTCTGGTAATGTAATGTTACAAATTACAATATGTGTACATCACATAAGGTTGAATTTGCTGTTAGTGATTAAAGCACCCTCGTAGTTCCGTAATCAGGATTACAAGTAATTACAAGATAAATTATTAACGAAACGCAACGCAAGGCAGCTTCAGCTTCGTCATCAAGTGAAGCGAATGACAGGGTGTAACGAAAGAGCCCCTTGTAACTATAATTCCGGGATGGTCATTCGCAAAGCAGCAAAAACTCAATGAACTGGCTAACAATCATGCTGCTAACGAATTACCCACTCGACTTGACGACAGAAGAAAACGTATGTGTCCACAAGAACAGTTTAATCAACTGAATTACTGGACACTGAATTTTTTATTTATATACTTTTAGCGTGAGTGGAAAACTCATTCAGGAACTAACAATATTTTTAAAGTCATTGACATTGTAGTTATATTTGTAACATGTAACATCATATTGATCATTAAACCAAAATATATATCGGGTGCGGTGGAGCATCTCCCTAGTTTTGAACATGAATAGGGGATTCCACCATTTTTTAAATATAACTTCATCTGAACGTATAAGTAAAACTAAGACTGTCGGTGAAAATCCGGTGAAAAATTCCTATTAATAAGCGAGTTATAGTCCCCCGAAATACGAAAATATGGATGTGACGTCACGAATATAAATTTTTATATCAAACTATTTTCTTCGTGGACCTAAATGTTCTTGAAATATATGCTATTTCTAAATTATATTTATAAAAAATAAATGAATATTATTATACTTTACAAGTCTACATGATTTATAATTGGAAACGAATTTAAATTATTAAGTTTAATGCAAAATATTTATATTCAAATAAAAACTGTTTGAGAATTGCACTACTGGACTGATAGCCACGCCTCCGCTATTTGAATTTCTCTACTTCCATTGGTAGTACGCTCCGCCCCTAACTGGGTATTGTACATTACCTTTCGACAGTTGTATGTATTTTATACAAATTCCATACAGAAAGTAGCGAGCAAAAAGATCCTATATTTCGAGTAAAATTATAACGCAAATATACTACGAATATGTCAATTGACAGTGACATCTTTCAATCAGAATTTTCTTAATATAGTAGCTGTTTCTAGCATAGCTAGCTAATTATAGAAATTTAATTTCTTTATAATTTTATTACTGTATATTCATTTAATATGAAGTATAAAATGCAGTCAAATCGTATAGAGAATACAATGTTCTTTAATATTTATAATAACATTAAATGTGAAAAAATTATATTTACCATCGTTTTTTCAAGAAAAACTGTTAAAATTTTCAAAGGAGGGTACTTCCGGTTGGCCAATTATAACCAAAATCTAATCAGCTCTTCATATGGATGCAACGAAGAGGAATACGAAGGAATTATAATTTTTGGAATTGTAGTTTTAGATCGTAGACGAAAATTGTGTTACACACACACACACACACACACACACACACACACACACACACACACATCCACACATCCACACATCCACACATCCACACATCCACACATCCACACATCCACACATCCACACATCCACACATCCACACATCCACACATCCACACATCCACACATCCACACATCCACACATCCACACATCCACACATCCACACATCCACACATCCACACATCCACACATCCACACATCCACACATCCACACATCCACACATACACACATACACACATACACACACATACAGACATCATCGTAAAAATAGTAAAACCGTGTTCTAGGGACCTTAAAACGTGCTTATTCATTAAAAGCTCACCACCGAATTTTTTGACCAAAGACAAAGATACCTTCCTTACCTAAAGGTGACGGAAGGTAAAAATAAAAACACGTCTTATTATATACAATAATCTATTTATTAGAAAACGAAAATGAATATGGGCTAATATACCACATACCTATTTATAAATAAAATTATATAAATTTAACACATTAATAAGATCAACAATTTCAAATAAACCGAAACTTATTACGATTTTGTACATAAATTTGATACAATTTTAATCCTATCTGATAATCAAATGTCCGAAACATGAATATTACCTTATCATATTTGTATAATTTGACTTACGAACATGATAGAAATTGCATTTATTTAAAATTTAATATCAAAATACAAAAATTAATATTATTTAATGTGAACCCTGACTTTGCATTAATTTTGAAGTTCTTCAAATCGCGGTTTTATTTGAGAGACAGCATTCAATTTCTTGTTGAAACGCGTGCTGGATAGCAGCTACAGAACCGTTTTTTGCTTTTACGGCAAAAGCTCGTAGCTCATTTGTCTACATTATGTTTACGATTGATTTTTTTTAACTGAAACTTCCCATCCACTTGCCTCTATGGCTCTATGGGCACCCCCCACCCTTTTACGACCTTAGTCGCCTCACAATGCCATAGTAAAACTAGAGGTTGCTTTGCCGCATCTTGTACAAAAGTATTTTAATTTTTAAAAAAATATATTTAAATCTCAAAAGCATTTACCGATCATAAATTATGAATTAAAGTCTGCAAAGCCGATTGAAGCACTAAAAGCGTAGAAAGGTTCTACATTTATGTTTATTTAAACTCTTAAAAACATTCAGTAAAATCTGGCGAGCTTTAGAGAAGTGTATATATACGAATCCGAATAAAGAGTAATTCAGTGGAGCAGAGGCAGTGGGAAAGATGCACAATTTACACAGCATCTGACACCACTTTTAGCGGGCGCGTGCTAGGAATGACTGACGAAGGCCACCCACCCTCACCAGACAGAAATATACACGTCAAGCCCAGGACGTGTTTGTCAATAAACATTCTAGTGCTCAGAGTGCTCCATCTTTGGTTTTCAGAAGAGGAAAGCTGAACATTTTATTTGTAATCGACAAATAAAACAGATAAAACGACGGTTGAAATAGACAAAAATGTCGCATTACTAGGTATTTTTTTTAATTATTTTTTTTTTATAAAATCATTGAATAAATATAGTAATCTAAATTAATTTGAAATATCTGACTTTTCATTCATAAATTTTCTAATAAACTTTCGCGGTTGTAAACAAGGACTAAATTTGTGACGTCAAGCACACACATTTACGCTCCAGTTGATTTCCGTATTAGCCGTTATAAACACAAAACAGCAATCTAACCTAAAATTGTGATAGGTGACAGCAGACTAGACGAGAGAGAAGATTATTATTTTTTATTTCTTTAAAAGTACTTGTACAGTATAAGGTATGTACACACTAAGAAATTCCGTGTTAAATTTTACACTAAATGTGGTCTATATAGGTCCACCAACTGTAGTGTAGACTTTACCACATCGACATTTGGTAATAAACAACACGGAGATATGTGTTAATAATTAACACTATATATTTCGTAGATACTACTACACCGTGTAGTTTTTTAATACTTAAATGAGGTATTTTAACCAAATAACTGCGGTTATTAGTACACAGTGTAGTGTCATTTTTAACTTAGTTTAGTGAAAAAATATACCTATTTGTGGTGTACATTTTCATCAAACTAGTGTTTATTTTTATAAATAAATGTGGTTATAGTGCACTAAATAGTGGGTTTCTTTAACTAAATTTAGTGTATAAATATACCTATTTGTAGTGTATATTTTCATCAATTTTGTGTTTATATACACTGATTACAGTGTACAAATAGTACTCATTTTTTATTTTTTTACACAAGATTTGTATTTTATTCTCAAAATGTGTATATTTTTTATAAATATTTACTAATATTACTATAAATGTTATACACGATGTCGAGTGAATAGATAGGTATGATATATAAAAATATGTACTTCCATTAAAAAATTTATTGTACATAAAACAACATATTTTATATAAACACTTGTACTTAATTAATTACATTATATAAATGCAGACACTATTGTTAAGTACTACTATACTTTAGATATACACAGAAAGCTGGGACCACACATTCGGCATTCGGCGAATCCCAAGCAAACATTCGCCAAATATCGAATATGTGGATGGGCTGCTCGCCGCAAATATTTGGTGCTCGTCGGTACTCCGCTTCGTGTCGGTTTTTCGAGCCGAGTCAAAGTGAACGAATATTTACCTATACAGTTGTATAGAAACCGCTAATCAATGCTCGGCAAACTACACATATCTGTAGACGTATGCTCGCCAATTGACGAACATAACTCGGCGAAAGGCGAATATTCGGCTATCGGCGAATACAGAATGTGTGGCCCCGGCTTAAGGGTGTACTTTTTACACAATTGTTTCAAATATGCAGAAAGTACTGTATTTTCTACACCGATTTTTTAAATATACACAAAGTAGTGTTTTTTCTACACATTATGTTTTAAAATTACACCAGGCAGTGCAGTTTTTAGAAATACACGAGACAGTGTATTTTTAACAAATCTACTGTAGTAAATTGTACAAAAATTAGTGTAAAAATACTAGTAACACCAAATTAAGCAATTTTTACCCACATGTGTGTTAAAACTAGTCATAATAAATATAATACACCTTCTAATGATAATTTAATATGTCGTAGAAAATTTTACACAGCTATAAAATTACCAACTTAATCTTTTTACACTAACTTTTATAATACTAATTTTAGTGTCAAATTCTACAAGAAACAAGTTTACCACGTTATATTTTAAGTTTACATGGCTCAAATTTCTTAGTGTGTAAATAAAACATTTAGTTAAATAAATACCTAACCAAACAATCATAGTTCCAAACTAAACCGGTAGATCTCGACTGTGGAATCCGTGAAGCTGTGTCGGAAGCATTGAAATATTTGAAATTAAAGGCAAATATTAAAAAAAATCATATCTCTGATTCTAAAGACTTCAGCCGTATTCATAGTAACTTAGATAGACCCTGTTTAAACTAGGTCTAAGTAGACTAGGTTTAAAATAGGTTTAACTTGGACCACCCTCGACTTATTCATTATATACGTAGACCGAGTTTAGCCCTTGTATCCATCTGGACATGGTCTGCGATGAATATGAAGTAAGCTTCGGACATAAATATTCGAATAATTTCAAATGTTATTTAGTTATCAGTGTAAAAATTAATACTTAATAGTATCTAAAATAAGAATAATATGTAGTACATTATTAGGTTTATAGGAGCGAGTATTTATATGTACGAGTATACACGAGGAAAAATGGGATGAAAAAAATTTATAAATTAAAAGTAGAATATTGAATAAATAAAATTTAAAGACTTTGGCCACATATTATGTAATGACTCCATTCACACTTCAGAATTTAGGGTCTCTAAATCCAAATCATAAAGCTAAACATTGCAAGGTGCAAAGTTTAGGTTTTAGCCTTGGTTTGACATCACAAACTTCACCAATGAGAACGAGTGTGAAATGATATAGATATGTACACACATCTTGATTTAGTATGATATTTTAATCTTGTTTTTGAAGCATTTACACAGATGTCTGTACATATTAGGTAATTTAAACTTACATTTATGAATGACTTACTTAAACCTAAATAAAAACCATAAACCTAATTTTCATTTGTGAATGCAGCTTAACGGCGGTGCCGACTTTGACAATATATCAGAACTTTTATTTGGGTGTGAAACTGGTTGCAATTTACAGGAAAGGTGTGAAATTAACTAACAATCATTTATTGATACTCCAAATTTGTCTAACATATTAATTTTTATATAAAAATATTTGACAACTACATGTGAGGTTTAAAGTGTTTTCGTTTCGGGCCGTGATTTTGTCTAAATAGGCTACGTTACATATAGCATTATTTAATTCAATATTATCTTCATCTGAATCTCTGTCTCTCATTCATTTTCTAAAATTAAATACAAATTTCAATTATATCAAATTTGCAGATATGATAAAAGTACCTTCAACATTGACATATGATCTTTTCTTCATCTTCTACATCATGTATGTTGCACAAATATCTTGAATATCCTCAATTTTATTCATTTAATATCAAAATTATCAATTTGACAATTAATAAATATTTTTTGTCTTACGAATGCATCAAGGAGGAATGCATTTTTTTAAAGCACACTATACATTTGTTACAATGACAGGACATAGACCTAGTTTAAACTAAGGTTACGCTCGGTCTAAATTTTGGACTAGGTTTAAACTAGGTCTAAGTCAACAGTTACTATGAATACGGCTGGTAAGGTGTAAAAATACACCTACAGTAAAATTATTGAAAGATGTCTGATCAAGGTCGTATGAATTAAGATTTTGTTCTGTCAAATTCAGTAGTGTCATTCACTTAAGGCGATTTCGGGCGACATACCCGTTCACTTCTTTGGATTACTTACGGTTAGTTACGGTATGATATGGTTCATGGTGGCGCCAAAAATCGTTGGTTCACTTGTTGACACCGTGCTTGGTGGTTATGTATATTCTGCGGTATTTAAAACTGTCAAAAATAGTGTCTGACAATTAAAATGCATTAACGGAGAAAGATAGTTTTTTTCATATTAGTCCAAAAAAGAGTCAACGAAAATAATGTCACCCTGTTTGACATAAGCCCACGACTCCGACTGTTTTGACTTTTGACATTTCAAAAAAAAGACATAAAAAGAGATAGAAATAGTGAACAGAGAGCTGACCCGACTCGCAAACCCGTTCAGCTGTGAGCACTGATCGAAGCATACCGGGTATGTTGTTCCTAGCGCCCGAATGTGTGAACGTACCTGAACGCAACATACCGCAAGTGAACGGTTGTCGCCCGAAATCGCCTTTAATTCTTATGAGGGTACATGAGATACTACTATTATTTTATTATTATAAAAATATATGTTGAAGTATTAAGTATTCAAAATTCAAAACTAAGTCACCTGTTAAGTTTATTAGCAAATGTAAAATCAAATTTGTGAAATGTAAGATACTGACACAGTGTCATTGTCAACAACGAACATCGTTTTAAACTGGAATGTCCTAACTTGGTCGAAACAATATAAATTTTTGAAAGACAAGCGTGTTATATTCATCCTTATCGCAAGCGCTTCTTGTGAGAGAGATAAATATATGCCATTTTGTTAATTCGTTCATGATATAGATGACCTTGATCTGGCTTTTCAATAATTTTTCTGTACATATTTAATATTACCTATTCTCTAAAGATAAAATAAATCAGAAAATGAGTAATGACCCCATTGATTTTTATTTTCGTTTTTTTCGTGAAAAAGCTTTTGTGATATTTGTCTTGCACATATTAAGTTCGATATTTTATTGTTAAATATTTCTATTATATTTTTAGTTTAATTCAGCTTTTCTGCTTTTTGCCCAGAAAACTTTTATCAAAAGAAAAGTGGAGGGAGTTTCATCTTTTCTGCACTATTAATTCTAGTAATCAAGCAAGCGCAATCTAGGTCAGTGGTACGCAAACAGTTTTCATCTGAAATCTATTACTTATACAGAAATCTACACAATCCTTATTTTTTGTCAGTAAAAGGAAACCACTCTGCAGAACAGTCTTAGAATATATTGATTATTGGTATAAATATAATATATTAATAATTTTTTTTCTGTATTCGATTTGTAAGTAGACTTTCTGTACAACAATAATTTTTATTTCTATACAATATTTACATGATTGAATTCAGAATTTTATATGTAAAAATATACAGCTAGTTCCATTTGAAATGGGAAAATTGATACCATTTTCTTTTATACTAAAAGTGTTCTTGTCGTCTTATTTATATTCGTATATTTTGTCCTCACGTTTGCTTATCTGAATAAAATTTTGTTTCGATATATTGAAAAATTTTACACCCATTTCTGAGTGTGCCATTTTGCTTCATTTCGCAGATTTCGTTCATGACAATATATCTGTACCGACTGGGCCTTTACCAAACGTCACCTCACGAGCTCTTTTAAAGGTGTCGATGTGAGAGCACCACGAAGGTCCTATTGAAAATTGTAATTAAAAGCCACACTACCCTATGTTATTTTAATTTTTAAAAGAAAACAACACAAACGAAGTGATTTGCTATTTAATTTTTGTGAAAAGCATACACCAATATCTTATTTGTACGTCTTTTTCTTATTAATGCATCGATGCATATGTCTCTCTTTATTTTATTATTTTTAGATAAGCTTCCTTAGTTAATTAAGAATGCTGAATTCGATCCAGTGTTATTACATTTTTTAAAATTTTATTTACTTGTACTATTTTTGTCTATATCCATCATTTGTTGCAGCATTTCTTCTATTATTCATTTTCTTCATTTACTCGACGAAGCAGATTAAAGTAGGACCAAGATGATTTTACTATCTGAAAATATACGCTTCTATAACATTTTATATTTACCGTGTTTATCTTTAATGGCCAGTTGTATCAATGAAACGTTAAATTTTGTATTTCTTGTAGCGTTTTCCATTTATATACAGGGTGTAAATGAAATAAGTACATTAAAATTTAACCAGTAATATAACTCGTCGAGAGCAACAATATTTCTTAATAACTTTTTCTCGAAATCGCGTATTTTTTTTAGCATTTTTTCAACCCCGTGAATTGACGAGTCGTTCCAACTATTTTTCTAATCAATTAATGCAGTAATAATAGCTAAGAAAAATTTTGTTTTAGCAATTGCCAGTTCTGTCATTTGTTGCAATTAAATTTTGACATTAGTAATAAACTTGTTTATAAGGCAAAATGCTATTAAATTAAGAAATTACATATTTCGAATTGATCTATAGATCTATAGAAAGCCACGGAATTTCAATTTGATGAAACCAGAAACTAAACTTTTTTCCGTTAATTACGGTTATATTTTATTTAAACGATTTTCTACTTAAAAATTTAGTGTATTCCAAAGTATTGCGGGTCGTTGGTCCTCCTTGATATTGCCAATATAGACTCTAGGTTGCCTACTACACAATTAGTTTTTCTTCCGAGCGCCAGTCGGCGATACGTGCAACATTGTCTCAATTGTTATAGTGGTCTTCGACCATCTATAAAGGGTATATATGATCCGTGCATAGCAGCCTTCAGTTTTGCGAATGGCTTATATTGTTCATTAATGAGACTGAATTTACTTGGAAAGGTGTATTTATTATTCACAATACACATCTCGACAGATGAAAATGATGTAAAAATTTTCATTAAAAAATGTTTGGGCAGGAACCATAAATGAACGACTAATTGGTACTTATATACATCGTTTAAATGGACAAGAGTATATACTTATATTTTTTGAATAACGTATTTAAAGTATTGTGATTTTTTGACGATAAATCATTTTATTACCTCATCATAACTATGATCTTGCTCTTCCTCTATTCACAGATGTTTAGAAGCCTGGTTTAATACACAATTTTATAATTTTGTTAACCAAATTTTACATTTCTTTATTTTAAAAATTGTACTATTACGAATTTATTAATAATAAATACGTTTTCCGTTGATCGTTTATTAATTACTGTGTCTGCAAGGCTGCAACTACCAGCCGAGAATTTTTGTGCTGTGTTTATCGAACTCGAATTCAGACAGCACAGTGCAGCAGTGATGTTTCCATAATCGGGTAAAATCTTTAAAGAATTTTCACTCAAAAACTAGAAGATTTAGAAAAAAATTATTAAGAAGTATTGTTGCTGTCGACGAGTTACATTACTGGTTAAATTTAATTTACTTATTTCATTTACACCCTGTATTTAGTTTTGCATTCAGTGCAGCTAATGACGTCATTCCCGGCATTAGTTGTTGTTACAACACATGCGTAGTGCAATTTAAATGAAACTTGTTATAAAAGTTCACAAGTTCAGTGCAAGATTGTTAGCTCTCACTGTCAAATAGAGAGGTTATGTACAACCGCAACTGTTTATTTGTATATATTTACAAATTTACGTTTCCAATAATTGTACAAATGCGGAAAACTCAGTGTAAAGAAGTTCGCACTAATAGTTATTTATTATCTGAGTGTGGAATGTATCATATCAGTTACGAAGGAAAAAGTTTTTATTTGCTTTAGTGACTAATATACATTCCACACGAGTATAATACAACGTTTTATCCAACACTTTTTTAAAAACTTCTGAAATCATTTTTATATTTTCATTCATCGTTTGACACTGACAAGTCAATTGATGTAGTATTTTAAATTACAAAGTATCCATTTAATGGTTATTATAGTTTTGTTATATTGTTATTGAAAAAAAAAAAAATAATTAGCTGTAATAATTATTGTCTGTCATTGGGAATTATTTGAATGAAAAATACAATAAAATGGGTGAAAATGAGGATCTTCCTTTAAAACATATTCACTTAGAAGCACAAGCAGCATCTTCGAATTTAATTCCGAAGCAAGTAACCACTAACTCGTTTCTCGTTTTCGTTTCATCAGCAGTACATGATAGCTGTCATTTTGTAAAGATAAGTAACCTATTTTAGCATAAATGTTAATATTAATTTAAATAAATAAGTTTCATAATGTTAAATTATTTCAATAATAAATAATTTTGTAAAATTGCATTTAAAAAAAAAACAAAAATGAGCAATAGTTCCTCCGTGACTTCTAAAATATTCTCTCACGGAGTGACTAATGTTGTACATTAGTGATTTCAAATAACCATGAGTCGGTGTTGGATAAATATATGTATAAATGGAAAATGCTATTAAATTGAGAATATAATTCATGAGTCACGTGACATGTTTTCCGCCAATCAACATTCAGAATCTCCCTAGTTACATGTCTATCACAGCGATGATAAAAAAAAAGAAATTATCACCTTATTTATATTTGTTACTAAGCGATTTGTTTTCTTTATTTGACATTGACAGTTAATTTTGAGTATAAAAATGTGCGAGAATCGTTAGGTTCATATCAACAACGATGAAAATAATAAGGCAATTGTCAAATTAACCATAAATGCAATACATTAAAAGTTAGGTTAGCAGCACACACAATGTGTCACAAAAATTCATTATATTCGCTCATTAAATATAAGCTTGTGATATGATTAATAATTGAAGATATTGCTCGTGACACCGAAGCAGCACATTTCACTCGAGAATATCATCGATGATAATCATATCACTAGTTATATTAAGTATCATAATACATATAACGTTGTTATTTATTTAAAAGTTTATACCAAATACATATCAGCAGCTGTATCCATATTTTTGAACGGTTTTGTATCTTTTGATGCCTTAAGGAAAAAGTATGCTATTCTCCAATTAGTGTTCCCACAACCTTCCCGTATTAAATATTTCTTTTTATTTCGCTCAATTAATCTTCATTTAAAGGAGCAGAATACATTAACTAAATTCACAAAATAAATTTCCTGTGTTCTTGTGAGATATATCTTTTTAAATCTAGTTAATCTGCCAGAGTCAGCCATTCTTACCATCATGAAGGTTTCTATTGAGAGGGGAATGAGTTTCCCTGCTCTAACTACTATGGGCTTTTGTAAACGTGCCATTAAGAGCAACAAGATTCTCTGATATTTCCTGTATCCGCAAACATGCCAGTCGCAGTTGTATGCTGCTTCCCTCACGTTCGAACTCTGAAATATATTTGTTTGTTAATGCATTGAACAAAAAGGTATTTCTACGATATTATGTCAGTGTTACGGGTGCAGATATCGGAGACTTCGGATATGTTGAAGCTAGATTCTAATGGCGTACTATACCACAGTGAAATTTGAACTATCTTAGACCTTAGATAAGAATGCGAAAATTTACATAGTTAAATTAATGAGTATTAGTGAAATCATCTTGTTTAAATATTAATTAGTTCGGAAATCACAAGTGATTGAAGTCTATTAATAATTAGCATGATATACTAGGTCTTTGCAATTTGATTGGTTTCTTGATGTTGAATGATATAGGGGCCTATTCCGGAACTCAGTGGTTAATTTTTAACTACTGATTAATTTTTTTAACAAATCAAGAATGTTGACATATAACAAAAAAAATCTGATGCGGAAACCACACGACTTCCTTCTACGCAAGACCAATATGAAGTATAGACCCAATTATAAAATTGCGCGTATTTAACGTAATTTGACATTTACATCTATATTTTTGTTATTTTTTGTCCTAATCCATAGCAAGCTTCATTATAAAAACCAAAAATGATTCGTTATATGAAAACGAGTGATTAAATTCAATTTTCTTTATTCATAAACATTGATTACGTGAAACGATCGTAAAATCTTTCGTTAAATATAACAAACCAAATTTCACTCATTATATTTATATCGGATCATTGAAAAGAAAATTGACCTGTCAATGGTGTCAATTTCAATCAATTTTTCTCTGTAGTGTATCAAGAATTCATCTTTCTTGTAGAGGTAAGTTATTCAAAGTAATATATTTATTATTTTAATGATTAATGAACCGTATATGTCATTTTAGATCAATATGTCCACATCGTCATCGTTTTCAGATTCAACTTCTGCATCCACATCGGGATCTGATTTCGATGACAATTTCATTGAAAATGTACTTTTCGCAATGCCAAGTCTCTGATAATTTAGGAACACACATAATCTTATGGAAATATGTGATAATTATGAATTCAAACTGCGATATACATAGATTAGAAAAAGAAACAGTCATACATATTTGCGATATACTATTTGCATTAAATTCATCCGTTATTAGATTCCAAGGTTCTTGTTTCTTTTGTACAGTTGTCCCGTCTATTTTCCTGTTTTCAATAATATTAATGTTTTGAAATTGTAATTATCAGAAGATTTATTTTGTATCTGTAAAATTTCTTCCTTTTACTTTTTTCTTAACACCACATAACACCACCACAAGTACTCATTTTTATAGAGAAAGTGAAAACAGTAACACTTGACTGCTAAATTTCTTAGATTTGACTATTTTTCATTACCTTGAAGTTCATTACGAATGAGCCATTTAATGTCTCTCGTTATATTCATGATTACGTGTTATACTTTAATGATCATTAAATTTAAACGATTCGTTTCAAAACGAATTATATTCGTTTTTATGAAACCCTCATTTGAAGCATTTATTGCTAAAATGAAAATGAAACCATTTTATTCAAGAAAAACTGTTAACAACATCAGGTAATATATCACTTCCGGTTAGCCTGTTTTAACCAAAATCTACTATGTTATTCCAATTGACATAAAAGTCTTATATACCAAATTTGAAAAGTTTTGGTTTATATTTTTAAATAGTTTTTCATTAAAATCTATTTTATATTTTGCGTTAATATTGAAGTCATTACGATGCGCTATTTCTTGTTTTAGACGGTTGGGTGCTAGATGCTTGGTACGTTTCTTTAACCCATTTTTACCTAATTTATTTTTAGTTAATTGACAATTCCTTTTAATATTATAATGTCGAAATTATTATTTTTTTATTTTATTTAGGGAAGATTATTTACATGAAAACGTACAAATGGTTACAAATATAATCACAAATTGAGTAAGTAAATGTTATTGTAGAAGGCGCAAAATATAAAAAATAGTATAAAGAACTCATTTTATGACTTTCTTTCGCACTTGTCAATTAGAAAACTCGCTAACGCTCGTTTTCTAGATTTTGACGCGTGCGAAAAAAACATGTCTTATAGAACAAATAAAGTACCATTTCTGGAAATTATGTAATGACCAAAAAGGGAGGTGCACAACTAGATGTTATATCAGTCCTAAATACAAAATTTCAACTTTCTATGCGGATTACCGTTTTTGAGTTATGCGAGATACGTACGTACGTACGTACAGACGACACGACGAAATTAGTCAAAATGGATTCAGGGATGGTCAAAATGGGTAATTCCGATGAAATCTGAAAACCGAAATTTTTCACGATTACAATACTTCCTTTACTTTGTACAAGGAAGCAAAAAGGGATTTTTAGTTGTCAAATCAATATCTATTGGATAAAAATTTTAACCAGTGGTGGAAAATTAACCACCGAGTTACAGAATAGAGCCCATAGGCTGCCAATTGTAAGTTAAAATTTGGACAATAATATGTGTAGTTTTTTATTATCTCGACCGACGCCAAATATTTCCAATTTTAAATGGCACAAAATTGACATTACTGATATCTGTGTACAAAGCAGATTGGCACACCCAGCAATGGGTAATAAGCCGTGATGATATATTTATTTATTTATTTTATTTATCTATTTATATGACTCCAATTATTAGCTCCACTGATTGGGAACAATATGAATATCTAGAACTTCGGAGCAGTTTCAATTTAGATGCAGTTTCATTTCAAAAATATAAATGTGGAAGATCCCGTTGTTACCGTAATTAAGAATTTAGTATTTTAACTTTCTGTTTATTTTTAGTTGATTAAGAAATTATAAAATGTCCATTTTAAATATTTGTGGTGCTGGCTTCTATTTTTAAATTCAACTGAAAAATATCTACGATTTATTGCCGTTAACACCCCAAGCAATCGACAGCTTTATTAAAAACTTTTTACTGCGCGATTTTGAAAATAAAAATTTTCTATTATCAAAAAATTAACTGGCTACGATTCAAGCATCATTATTCATTTTTTAATTTTCTCACGTCTGGTTGAGAACAACTTTCAACAAACTTTTTGATACATTCTCGCAGTTTTCTGTTTCTATACTACAGTCTAATATGATAATTTTGAAAATGTAATGATAATTTTTTATTACCTTTATTGTAACTTCGTTCCCGTACCAGCAGTATAAAAATAATTCAAACATTATACATGAAAAGTATAAGGTAAGTATTAAGAATTCTAAACTAGTTGGCGATACCTGAAAATAAAAAATTATAATATTATTTTTAAAATGACCATTATTAAGGTATCGGTTGTGAATACAAAGAAATGTATAAAATTACAAAAAAATACAAAATGGAATAATAACTACACAATGGTTTACTTGCGTGCCAATTTTTTTATTTAATATTTTTGAAGAGACGATAAAAACTTGCTACCCATATTTTTTCTTTTGACAGAGTTGTCACTAATTGGCCAGAAAAAAATTAATGAAATTTTAATATTTAAATTACCGCCATGTATGACGTAGAATTAGGCCGAACCAATGAATGGCCGTAAAGCAATAATATCGGTACGTCCAATAGCAACGGCATGTGCGGGTAATTTAAACATGACAAATCATCTGTTTGACGTATGAATAATAGTTTCGAGGTTAATATTTCTTTGTCATTTTAATCTTGTACGAGTATAAGTTAAGTTAAAATCCTTCAAAATCCTGCTTAACAAATCGAAATACGTAATAAAAGTAACAGAAACCACGCAAATTGTAAATAATAAAGAAGAGAGACAGTGATAAAAAAATGAACTAATGTCAAAATCAAATTAAAACTCGCACTCGCTCGACATCTACAAGTTACATTCTTAAATATGCATCCCTTTCTCCAGTTCAAAATAATGACGTCAAAGAAAATCTTCTTTCTTAATTTATTTAAGAATCATAATTTTTTAAAAATAAAATTGATGTTTTTACATACATTTTCAACTATACTTTAGGTATTTAGTGATATATATCAGATTTTCAGTACCACGCAAGTAGCCTATTACAAAAATATAGATGAACTATCTGAGGTAAAAATGTTCAACGATTAAAATTAAAATT